>QNGE01002002.1:116836-132298 GCA_008508345.1 Paragonimus westermani | reverse complement strand
TTCTTTCTGCCCTGATGAAGCGGGCAAAGGGAACTCAGTGTTTCAAAATGTGAGGATATGAATGAACACTAATAAAAAATGCGCGTTGGATAGCATAACAAAAACTTAACTTCAACTTTTCCAACAGATAACAGGCACATATCAGTGTGCAGCAAACGACTACCAGCTAACACCATTCGTTTTTGGTTGGTCACAACTCCGTCCTGTCAGAATGGTTCTGATTTCCGTGTTAACTGTAGAATGTTTATTGCTCTGAACATGTGTCACAACTCTGTACTTCAACGTCACAGTGTGCTCCCACTTGGGGACACTTGAATGCTGGCTTGATTTCTGCAAATAAAGCGGTTTATTTGGGGTCGTAGTTTCAACGAATGACTCCTAAAGTGATATGTGCACGTATTGCATTGCGTATAGTATCCTGTGTACAACAACCGCCAAAATTTCTTTTCATTGAAGGGCAAAAAAGTCGATGTTTATTCTCCATTCATTTTCCTGCAGATAAACATTTGTGTCACAAACTTTGCGATTTCCTTTCAAGTTTTAGTGAGGCGCAACAATTCAACATTCTGCCGTGTGAAACTTCCGGGACCCATGGGTCACTTATGAGAAAGTATGAATTAGATGGGATGCATGAGTCATTGTGTCAGTGGTCGACTACTGGCACGCACGTCGGATGACTTACTGAATTGATCGGCAACCGGTAGACCTCAAACAGAAAAATGACACACTAGATTGCCGAAGCTTCGGCGGTTCACAGTATGGGGGTTGATCCCATGCTGTCTTGCTGTGAGACCTAAACCAGGACGCAAGTGGGCAGTAGCCACCACTGGTGGAAACGATATATACTTGTGAAGGCCAGTTAGATGAAATCTTACTGGTAAACCACAAGTCACGTATGAGTTTCTGATGGTTGGGAACAGTTGTGTTGTTGTTCGTAGCTCGGGTTGATGGTTTTGGCATTGGTATGTTCGCCGAGCGTGGCATTTAGGTTGCAAACGTTTCATCACCAAGCCAGGTGACATTATCAGTGACACACTCAGTCAATTCACAGCCAATCCGATTTGAGGTCAAAATGCGGTAATGACACAGGGAGAAGCCAATCAGACTCCAACTCAAGGACTCCGGGGAACAACCAATGAGACATCGGGTCGAAGTTCAAGTGCAAAAAAATCAATCAATGGCGAGTCAGGTCAAAGGGGGAACACGATGGAAAGCGACCAACCAGAATTCGGATCAGTAGGTCAACTCACTCTGCTATATAAGAGCAGACATCCTTTTGTTCGAACCACGTTCTGACCTGATGAGTCTGCACGCGAGGATGATGACATCCTCGAAGTGTCACCTTGAAAGTGTGCCTCACGATCAGTTAAGTCATATACGTTGGAATTTGTCCTCTTGATGACACCACATTGTGATCGAGACAAGTTGTTAATGACCTTGGGTGGATGATGATAGCTTCAAAGGACTGACATCCTCCCTCAGACATCACGTTACTTTGCCCCTGAAGGTTTTCGTTCAATGTAATGTGTGTACAGCTGACCAACTCAGTAGCAACTAAGTGTTTACTTATGTCTGTTATTCCAACTTGATGAGATGACCTAATTGGAGTGTTATCCATTGGAACTGAGGAGATAGCTACTGTATCTACTCTCATGGTGATAAGACAGTTTGAACATCACTAGAAAGCAATTTTATTCGAACTTTTGTTTATGGTTGCTCCGTTAAAAACGCGGTCCGTCATGACAAGCATGTGCTCTGTTGACGAGCCGTAACAAGCGTGAACCTCGAACCTAGTGCTTCTCGAATAGGGTTGGTCGCCTATCAAAGACACGATCTATCAGTTTGCACCATCCGGATTCTCCTACCACGTGTCGGTAATTAGTGGCATATTCTGCCCCTGAGTATGTTACGGGATGCCTTGCGATGTCAACCCAACAGTGAACTGTACTGCCAATACCCAAAGGAGTCTAATCAAATATTTAACGGAACGTACACCTTTTCGGACATACTTTTGAGGGGGGATGGCTGCCTTCAAGAATATAAGAATGAATAAAGCTAGTATCGATTGCTCATCGTGTTTCCGTGCTTCTTCGCTAGACATTGTATGCTGTGGTTGAACTACTTTGGACATGCTGATACTACACGGCGAATCGAGGACTGATCCAGGTGCTCTTTCTTGGTATGTGAGTGAATGTTTTTGAGTATTTCGACTCACGTTGTCATCCTTCCGCTATTTTAGTTTGTAGACTAAAAGAGAGAGTACGAATGACGACCAGCTGACTACTTGGTCAGTAGCGTATGCAGACAGCACCTGTGAGGGGACAGATCTAAGTAACTGACTACTTTTATAGGTTCGCGATCATTGCACGCCGATACACTTTTAGGCTGGTCTCTTACTCCCAAAGAAGGTGGTTTCCAGTTACATTGACTGAGTGGACCCCCTGTTAATACATACCTGTGTTTAGACTGTTTCAAATTCCAGCCCTTGTGAACTTGACGGCCACTCTATAAAACTCGGACTGCTTGACTCGACTGGAATGCCAGTTCTTAACTGAGTCACCATCACACACAGACGAGATGCTTGCCCGCGGATTAGTCCCGATAGATAGCTGCGTGATGAAGAATTGTCAGCGCAACATTTTTGTTAAACCTGCTGAGAAACGGTTTTAACCATTGATCAGTAATTGGGCATTTGGATTATCGTAATGTAAACAACAGTCACAATTGGACGCAGCCTACGTATTTAGATGAGCGAATGCTAGAGCTCGGCAGTCTATTCCAGTGAATCACATCTTAGTGTAACTGTCGATCGAAAATTTCAGTCCTGCTCCGCTGTTGCTGATCTTTAGCGGGGCCGTTGGAGAAATCCCGCAGTGTGGTCTCCTTCTTTCGACTACACTGAGAGAGTAATTCGCTTGACCGTTTACAATTGAGTGAATTTTCAAATTCGCAAGCGTGCAACTGTGCTCACAGGCTCGTACTCGGTTGAACTAGACATCCACTTGTGCATCTGTCATTACAAGCGACGTGTTATTACATCTGTGGGTCAAAGATTAAAAAGAGTTTGTCGAATACATACCTAAAAATATTACTTCTGACCCGTGTCATCTTAAACCTCTGTTTTTTGTTGTCCAACCTTTCACTCAACTGGTATTTTCTCCTTCCTCATACTTCTTTCACCCTCTTCTTCTTCTTCTTCTTCTTCTTCTTCTTCTTCAACAAACACTCCCAGTTGGTCCCGCCGAGCTGAATCGCCCCCACAATGCACCCAAGACTACTTACTCCACGTTCACAAATCGTTTATCCGGCACATCCGCTGTGGACGATGATCCATCTGAATCGGAGCCATTCAACAAACAGTCCGTTGGCAAGGATTCTAATGAATCCCGGGGCGGTTTTCTGCACGCAATGAGTACCACGTTCTGTCCAAAGAAATCGAAACATTCCCGCTCCAAACCCTTTCCGTCAACCGCACGTAACAAGAATTCATTGGGCACCGAATCACATCCCGGTTGCAAGCCGGTGAACAGTGATTTTTACAGTCAGCTAGAAGCCTACCCCACAATGACATATTGTCCAGAAAATTTCGGGAATTTTCAAAATGGATCGTCTGTCAACGCTGTGAGTCAAATGGGCCAGGTGAGTTTTCTCTGTTCCTTTGAATCTCTTGCACACGGCCTCCAATTTATGAAGATATTCTTTTTCCTATAGAGCCACCAAAAAGGCAAAGTGACGAACGCATGTTTTCGAGATCATATCATCAAGTCAAATACACATGTGCTCCAATATAAGCGGAGATTCCGTCAGAAGGTAGGACGTGCCGAATTAGATCATTCTCGGTTTTGAAACAAGGACTGCGTGTAACCAAATACAGTATGTGAATCTAGTATCGTTTGGGGATTATTCACATGATTACTGTGATGTTGCGTCACTTGTTCCAACGACCGTAGGCTATGGAAACTTCAGTGTTTGAGTGAAAACTTCCACGTTTATAGATTAGGGTTATGCAGAGAGATTCCGGTAACCCCTACAACTTCCAGGAGGGGACATTTCATACCTGTGATGTGAACACATTTGACATGGTAGGCCGTTTCACGTTGACTGTGGGGTGAGTATTAGTAAGGAAATTGAACGTCACATTCAAACGTATCTACCACGTTACCTAACGGTCATAGAGTTGCGTGATTTCCACTGAGATATCGGACTGCTCGTTTTCGAGCTTCCCAATTAAAAAACTTCGACAAGTCACTGACCCATTGGCGATCCCACAACTGCACCGTCTGTTTGCCAAATTGGAATTGAATTGAACATTGGACGTGCGGTGCAATGGTAACTCCTTCAGAGCTGCCAAGTCCATTGAAACTCTACTGCCTAATCTAAAGCTGTAGGCACAGTGGATGTTCGTTCGAGCCCTCAGTTGAAAACTGATCTGTTTTGGCTTGCTGTTCACCACGCGCAAGTTTTTTGTGGACCACCGGCTTGATGCTACTGTTTGCACTCCCGAGATATACAACGGGTCGGTGTGTAGTAGTTAACCCTGACGGTGAAATCTCGAAATTTTATGTTCGTTGCTTTGTCTTCTTGAGTATGCTATTGATAAACATAAGTGCTTAGTTGTCATGCCATTGCTGTCTTTTTGGCATTCACGAGCGTGTCATTCCACTTCATCACAGGTGCTCCCGCGAAACATGACACAAATGTACCTATCTCACAAAACACCCTCCGTGTTGTTGAACGGACACGCACAAATGAATCATTCGTTGGCCGGTCAACTAGCTCCTGATTGGTTGGCCTGTTCAGGGTTCTCCAACAGTGCAACGAATTCAACAGGACCTTCTCTGGGCTTGAACGGAGCGAATCCGGAAGTGAACGTGTACACCACCGTCGGTGGGGAGTCGGACGGGGATAGCAATTGCACCAGTGAGTGTTTCAACTGTATGCTTTTCTTCCTGTCTGACTATTCTGAATAGCTACTGTCAAGGCGCACACTTTACGTTCATGTTTTTCCCCTCCAATTTGTTCGGTTGGTACCTTTAATTTTCTCCCCCTCCCATCCCAGGCACCATGAGCCCAGAATATGCAAGCACTCATCAAGTATGGGCCGCAACTCTGTCACATCTACAGCAGCAGCAGTTCCATCAAAACCAGCATATACCAATCCAGTCGGTGTTTCAATCAAACCTCGGAATGGGACAAATGGGCAGTCTTCCAACGCGACAATTTCTCCCAGCAGCGGTCCCATTTGGTGTCCTGCCAAACACCGCGATCAGCGCCGGTGATCACCAAAGTCCATTGGCTCAAACACTTATCTACTATAACCCTGCCCCGCGCGGTCTTCATCAGCCCACTACTGAGACCACGCTGAGTCAACTCTACAATCAATACTCGCAGCCGGTCAATTCCATGTCAGCAGCGGTGTATTTCCCGAACCATTTAGGACCTGTTTCATGCGGGTCGGATCCAGGTCGAGCTAATCGCATCGGGGGCCCGACTGTCACGGTGAATTCCGAATTACCCACGTGCTCGCCGCTGACGGGCCAGTTCTGCCACATGGATTCCTCAAAAATGAGGTCACAAAACGGAACCAGATCGGGTAGGTTTAATGCGTTAACTTCTTAGTATGCACCCCTGTCTTAATTAAAAGGAGGTCCCATTGTAGGATATAATCGGTTCTACTGAGAACCGCTTGCAATGAAAAATGCGGTGTGGTGTTTTTGGCAAATAAGTATACAAAGTGTGCAAATAAGTGTTTGTTTAAGAGAGAATCGACTAAGGTGGTTACAATGTGATAGGTAGGGTTTCTGTTGAAAGTGTTCACATAACGTGAATTGATGAGAAACAGTACAATAAATGAGTTGTTTGCAGAGAGTGCCACTTCAACGGAATGAAGGATTTTACGAAGTTATTGGGCAACAAACCATGAAAAACAACTGGTGAAGAGTACATTCGATAAGGAAGCGTACAGAGCATGATAATTCGGCTAGCCAAGTAGCCTGGAATGGAGAGGGATAGGTCAAACGTCGGATATGAAACGAGTCTTCGGACTTTGGCAACAATATGAACTGACCTTGTCATGTTATTGCTCAAAACATCCCAGATATTCAACAAAAAACAGTCCAGGTAGTGATTCGCTGCCTACACAAAGGGAAGAGTACGCACTAGGAATTTTATCACATTGATTCCCATTTATGAGCGAAAACAAAATGTCAACATATTTAGATATGCTAGGCGGTGAACTACGAGACCCTGATCAACCTGCTAACTCAAATAGGCTATTGATCCGAGCGGAAGAAAAAAGTGTAGGTGGGTGTTTGATGTCCAGCACAACATCATCTGCGTTCGGTTGCAAATTTTTCATTTTCGACTAGCCTAGATGCGATATTAAGCGAAAATAAGAGAGGAGAGAGGATTACACCTTGTAGAGCACTAGAACCGGTGATGCGTGGTGATGAGGTTCGGGCACCTAATTTGGTAAATTTGCTTTGGTTTGTAAAGCGATTTTGTGAAGGCTCGACAGTCGAGGTTTGAATTCTCTGTAAACGTTTCTAGACGCATCGCTGTAGTCTAATAAACATTCGCGGACAGCTCTTGATTTTCCATCAGGCGATGGTAAAGTGGAATGAACTAGACTGGAATCCGTGATATTCACTTAGTTAACTTCCATACACACATTGATTGTGCAGTCAGCCGTTGACGATCGTGAAGTAGCCTGATTTAAACCGATGTACCGTGGCGCACGCAGTCATTCTTTGAGTTGATTGCATTTTTCAGTCGACCGACAGTGTTCAAAGACTGTTCTGTATGTGTACTCTGTATAATCTTTATACGGCCAATGGTGTAGCGATCAAACTCTTTCATGCTCCTGTTCGATAAACTGTAGACAAACTTACCTGCCTGTCGCATACGTATTTCTGTAGGATACCTTCCTGACGAAGGTGTATTGATGTGGGAATCAGCCCATGATATGAATAGTGGAGCACTGTCCCTTATAAACGTCTCATATCCGCAAACCACTTTTCTCATTTCTATACCAACAGAAGATACAACATCGGCAAGCAGTACGTTTCCCTCACCAGACTGTGCAAGACCAGTCCAGTCAACTCGGCAAGATCAGCTTGTGACCGACGCCGGACCGTGGATCAAGGCCAACCGTTTTGATACGGGCAAAATCCTGTCGAATAATTTATGTCCACCTGTCCCCTCCACTCCGCCACCGCCACCACCACCACCTCCTTCTTCCTCTCATTCGTCAAACTCGGTCTCAGTTGTAAATCGGTAGAATGCCTGCCCTGTCGCCAATTTGATGTACAGATATGGTGTACATATTCACCCTAGTGCCACTGGCCACTGACGTTCACCTTCCAGAGAACCGGTGACCTACGCAGTTGCCCGTCTTTCCAGAGCATCTTTTAATTTGTCAGCTGGTTCGCCACTTTTCCAAACCAAATGTGTGAAATCCCCCGTCGCCTTGTGTAAATTGCATCCAGTACAAGGTAAATCTGCTTTTTGTTCTATTTCGTCAGTAATCTCTAATCCACAGTAATCCAGTTATTTCATTCATTCTTTTGGTGAAAATCCTATACATGGTAAATGCTAAATCAGTTACCAGCCATTGAAAGACCAACTTATCCGTAGCGTCTTCGTAAGGTTTTGTTGTTTCAAAAACTTCAATCGCGTGGACTGCAACATACGATTGATGATATGCAAATAAGATACATGAAAAATGTCAAGTTTTAGGGTAAATCTTTATAAACCTGCTGAACTTTAAACTCGTCATCCGAGTCGACCGATGTTCACACAACCTGAGGACGTTTCATGTTCTGCATATTGCATTTGAAAACAGAGATATCAATAAGAGTATTTTTAAACTAGACTTTTGGGACCTGACGTGTCACCTTTATCGTGTAAAGAAATTTGCTGCTCGGACAGTTGACGATAACATGATCACTCCTACGTAAGCGACCATGATTCAAAGTCGCCATAAGTTACAGTAATACTCATATCTATGAACTTCGACTAGCTCTAGAAATCGCACTTTGATTCGAACCTCTCGCGTAAATAGTATGAAGCTCACCTCGGACTGATTGCAGTATTCGAATATTATTCATAGTACAAGAACACAGATTTACAGGTGTACACCAGTATTTAAGTAATCTTCCGTTGACATCAGTAGCATGTGCAATGTCACACGTTGTTATCCGATTGGTCCAATGTTGAACAGAGAACTTTACTACTAGCGAAGAATGTGATACTGAAGCTGATTGTCCAACTGTGATGCTGTGTATTAAAACGACGCTAGATTTTTCCGTTGTCAGAGTGTTCTCTATGTTGGGGTTTTGGTTGGCGACAAATCGAATAGGTTTTCGTCACAATTATGAATCTCATTATTGTCTTGGATCAGGCCTCTACGTCTTTTTCCAGACTTCGTTATCACATTTTAAAAATTCACATTTCACCATATAGACCCAAACAGATAGGGTACTATGCATCATAATCTTAGTGGTTATTCGTAATCAACTCTTAATTAGATGATTGTGTTCAAGTTAGTATCAGCATGAACGTGATATAGACTAAAGCTGCCAAAATTCGTGATGAACATTAGGAACGAATACTTTGCCATTTCTCTCTGTAACTAAATCTCGCCGCTTGTCTGTGCCTCCATCCGATCCGTTCTCTCGCGTCTTTGCAGAGCACTTCATCGACCAGATAATCCACTCAGACGTTTGGTAAAAACATTCACTTGTTTCGGCTCTCAGCTTTACCATATCACGAGTGTTGGATTGAATCGATATTAGTCATCTAATTTTTTCATCCGCTTCACGATCTTCCCGGCTAGTCTTCAGACTTCTGAGCAACTCATCATATTCCAGGATGATGCTCTGACGAAAACATATTGTGCTGTTCTTCCCAACTAACACTGTGTACATTTGTTTGTTTTATTTAATTCAAAACAACATTCATATTGACCAGAAGTTCCAAAATACATACACACACATCAAACTGTCTACCAAAGTTCGCGTTCTCGGACGCTTCCCCTGCGATCCATTCATGTGTCCATTCATTTTTCCACGCATACATTTTTCCCAATACTCATAACGAATTGCCGTCGCTCTGTGTTCTAGGATGCCACGATACACATATCGATTTTTCATGCCACACTCCTGACCGTGCTTATTTGTTCCAGGACAGAATGGAACCAGAGGTTTGTTTCAGCTGATGCCAAAAACGTTCTTGTTCAATCATTTGTTCGTTTGTGTTTCGAGCAAAATAAATTTTGTTTTGCGAGCACACAGCTTGAAGAGATGGAAGTCAAGCTGGACGTAAATTCCGTTGTTCATCACTTGGTGAACGGATTTCCAAATTCATAAGTTAGATCAAAATTGATGCAATACTATTAAAGCAATGCTGTTAAAAAAACTCGTGTTTCTTCGCTATAGAGGGTGGTTGACAGACAGATCATTGCGAAACGGCCTGCCAAGGATCACAACCAGCAGCGACCAGTGACAGCCAGCCAACGATTCAGGACCGAGACATCAAGGCCGTTAGATGACGCACTGTGTAAACAAGGCCCATCTGAACAGTCGATCGGTTTCACCACCGGTCGCAGCATCAAGAGTAGACTGGACACCCACAGTACGACCAAGTACGACAAAAGAACAAAGAATTACCGAGACACAAATGACGTGTCAAGGCGAGTGGAACTGTAACGCACATGAGTGAGGAAGGGGCGGGCGTACACACTAGACAGAAGCAGCCGTGTATCTTTAGGCAGGACCATGTGTAATCAGCAGGACAATAGATACTGTGGCGGACTTCTGATATGCACTTGAAACCGTAGTCATGTATCGTGCCATATTGATTCAACACTGCATGATTTCAATTTAGCAATGCAGTTGGTCTTGCCATAATCCTCCGACTGTTTCGTAATCGTGTTCATCTTTTTGATGGTGATCACGGAGTATTCGTTCATCGAGGAGTGGTGAGCTGCAAGCTGTCCCTTACTCGATGCGGAGCTCTGCGGATTCAGTTTTTAACTGAATTAAGATCGATGTGGCATACTAGTGCTTCTGTTTAATTTGGTATACTATCAGTTTTATGACAAAACTTCTGGCAGTTGAGTAACCACCGATTGGTCGATCATCTATTCTACAGTTAGATGAATTTTCTAATTGACCCACTCCTCTAAGAGGGATGGACTCGAAATTGCTCCTCATTATAGCGCGTCAGGGAAATGTTTCTTTTTAACAAGAATAGTGTTCCAACTTTGCATACTGTGAGGGATGTTCGCTGACCAAACTCTGCGCCCGACAAAATGACCACATTAAGACCTGACCGTAGTTGCGTGGCATTCCTCAAGGTAGTCGGTTGTTATGTGTTAGTGGTAAAATACATGGGATAATCTCAGTTGATAGCCGTCACATCAGGCTCTCTCAGTCAGACAGACGTTTCAGGTAAAAACCAAACTACACTCAGCTAGTTTAAGTGAAAAGCAGCATTCTGTGAACTGATTCGCTTTACCGATGTTCACAACTGCAGGGCCCCAACCGGAGTGGAAGTCTCATCTTGTGAGCCCCATCACAGTTAGTCGATCGAAAGGTGGATGGTGAGGTCGACCGGTCCGGTGCACGAGCTCCGTTACTTTCAGAGGACGTGCACAGTAAACACTAACGAAAAACAGTTGGTCCCACTTATCACCAACAAAGCGGTGGACAGCGGTTTCGATCTAATTGAAACTTACCAGCACCTTGCATGCCAGGGCATCGAACTGACGACTTCTGCATAAACGGCAGATCGTAATCCGAGCAGTTATCTACTGGACTTCGGAGACGCAGTCACCGGCTGAAATCGACTAACCGTTTTCGCATACCTTTTTGCAACCTAGCCGATTGTTGCCACGTGGTCTAATGGTCTAATGTTCGGCCTACAATCTGCCGCTTATTCACGGGTCGTGGATTGGAATCTCCGGCATGCGTGGTGCTAGTGAGGCCCAACTAAGGCGATACAGGTGTCCACCACTTCGCTGATGGTCATTGGGGCCAACTGTGCAAAATCCACTTCCAACCCTTTCTGAGTTCGTGGCGGATGATTGCTTGTTTGCAGAGCAGCCACAAAATGACTGATCGATTTCAGCCTATGAGCAATAAGAAGCACGCAACAGTTGGGGAAACTAGTAGACACTTATTCTTTGACTGAAATGGACAGAAACGTAATTCTAAAATTTCATCAGCATGCTTCATTTGTGAAACCAATTTGTTTTGATCCCAACAACGCCTTTAAACTGCCATTTCAATAAGATAAGCAATATGTAACAATGCGACCAAACATTATGCGCACAAGCTTTGGAGTTGACGGAGTATCATTTCGGAATCACGAAAAGATCAAAGTTAATGAAAGAAATACCGGGTGGCTAAAACAAAAAGACGTAAACCAAAAGGTACGATGATAAGAGAAGAAAGCCAGCTTTGGTCAGTTTGTCGTTTTTTTTCAAAGGCAACTGTGTATAATAACAAATAAAGACGGTCTCGAAAACCAACATAACATTTCTACCACGGTATCCGGTTTTCGACCTTATTTCCGTTTCTCTCGAAAGTTTTCTGACATCGATCGAGAAATCGAGCTGGGATTTTTTTTCAAAGGCAACTGTGTATAATAACAAATAAAGGCGGTCTCGAAAACAAACATAACATTTCTACCACGGGATCCGGTTTTCGACCTTATTTCCGTTTCTCTCGTAAGTTTTCTGACATCGATCGAGAAATCGAGCTGGGCCACACTTGATGGCAGTTTCTTCATAGCCTCACACTAGTCCATAGGTTTTCCACCGGGGTGTCTTCCTAGCCCAATCCACAGAGCGCAAGGAGGGTGTTAGGTGAGCATGCGTAAGGCGTGTGTTTCATCGGCGAATGAAGTGAAATCAATTGGCATAGAAGGATGCTAGCTGCTTCCAACACAGCCGAAATTCATGATAGTTCACGTGCGATGCTGTCGTCACACACGATCAATGCTTCGTAGACGACGTTTGCTAAAAACCGATGGTCATTGACGCGGAACGACCAAGTTTTGTAATTGTTGCGCAGTACAGGACGAAAAGTCGCAGCTTTTTTGCGAGGCAGATGTCACGTTGGTGCCAGACGTGCACCAGGTTGACAGTATACCAACTGAGCTCTGGCGATACGCGAGATGAACATTTTCCAAAAGTGCCGGCCAAAAATAACGGTCAATCTGTTAAGCGCACAATTCCCATCATCTGACTGCGAGGAAGTGTGTGACACGGGTGACTAAAACCTTCATAAAGCGACAATGACTATTGGTAGAAATTTTTGGCCAAAACTATGGCCATAGCCTGAAGACGGTAAACGACCTGTTACGACGGGGCTTCTGTGAAACAAGCCCGTGTATTCAGATTCCTGGCTGTGCTGGTAATTGTCATTTCTAATTGAATGGAACAGTTGGCATGCAATTCTTATTGGAGAGTTCAGTTACTCGAGAAGTGTTGGGCGGCCGAAGCCTGTTTTCCTGCTAGCGCCGCCACCAGCAGACCTCTTGATTGTCATTCGAACCCGAACTTTAGTGCTTCATTCTTAATATACTGTTCGAGTACTTAGACTGCGAGTTATTCAACGGTGCACATAAAAACATTACGAGAATCGAATTTTTTTAATCCACTGTAGGTTGACAACTATCTGCAACTTTGGGCCGCAAGCCAACAGTCTGCTCAGGTGAAGAATTGTTTGGCTTTCACGAGTGTTGGATAGATTGACTGTCTTTGTGAGGCTGTTGTTGAGTGTTCGCAAAAAGCCAGACAGACAGAGGGCACAGTAAGAAACAAGGCTGAGTGGGTTTACTTACAGTTGCGTTTGGAGAAGGTCACAATAAAGTCCAGTAGCTGGGTAGAATTGGAGGCTGGAAATTTTCATCCAATTTCAATGTGTTCTCATTACCACTCCCAGGAGGAATCTACCGAGTATCTAGCAAACCAGAACAATGAACAAGTAAATATTTGAGGTGAATGAATTAAAGTAATATGGATGAGCTTAGGCTCGGATTTCGACGGTCAATTCACATGGTATGACCAACCCGACTGCGCTACACTTCAGACGTTTTGTGAACTGGGCTGCACTGGATACAGAAGTAACAGCGCATATAAAGTCATTTTTGGCGCGCAGTCTATCGGAGGGGTTTCTTAAGTAGATCAATTTGATGCGATCTAGCGTTTTCCCTTACAGCTAGCATTATTTCCTTAACACTAGGAAACATCCTGGCTCGTGTTTCTATGTTCGATAGAGCTAAACTTAGCAGTCTGAAAATCCCTGTTAAAATCTAGACGCTAATTTAAGAGCCGGTCTCATCCACCAATCATAATGGACAATGTTGCCTGATTCATCGATCGATGGTTATTCAAACACCTTGTCTCGTCTTGGTAAGTTGGCCGGATGTGTGGAGCATGCTTTTGACATTAACGCAGAACGCCTTGATGAATTACACTTGGTGGTGTAGATATCATGGGTAACCGACACACGCACGACAGTTCTATTACCATAAAGAAGAATCATCCAAGACCATCAAGAGACGCTGGGGTTCAGAAATATTTGCAGCCTCCATCGGAAACCCTGAACAATTACATACGGTTTCATGCCAGTAAGTACAAACAGACTCAAACAGACTTCGACGAACCATTGGAAACAGTGGGTTACCGCGAAGCCTATGAACATTTGCGCGCTCTAGCCGACAAACAAATAAAACAGCTCCATGCCTCCACCTCTGTCGCCGATGAATTCGGCAGCCTGATTACTGTGAATGGGAACCCACAATCTTTGGGTAAAAAACCGAGGAACGGAACTTCCAGGTGGATCCCGGGCTTTTTGACTAAGGATAGCAGACAAACACACACCACCGATAAAGTTACCTCCGTGACTGGTGGATTAGGTGATAAACAGTCTCCAAATTCTCAAAACCCCTACGATTCAAGTTCGGAGGATGCGGCCGTCAACTTAGACCTAGACAGCGCTACAGTCAAGTCAACCAACTCACATCGCGCAACTCCTTACGATCAGGTTGCAAAAACGGGAGACCATCGTAAGATTTCGTATAGTTCTAGTAGGACTCAGGAAGGTGACGAAGTTCCTTTATACCAGCACCAGCCTAACATAATTTTTGCCTCAGAAAACCTCCAAAAATTGAAAGACACTTCATCGAAATCCATTTCCATTGCTCGGAACCTAAGAATTATTCAGGAACCGACGCTCAAGCAAAGTCGGTTTGAAGAGTTTGGTGGGCGTTCGTTGACCCCCACTTCCGCTGCGAACAATCGAGAAAAGGGCGGTTTACGACGGACATTTTCGGTGTTTAATCAATACCAACAGCGAAGGACATTATTGTCCCCTCAGACAAAAAACTGGACATCTCAAATGGGTTTTCAGACACAGCCGGACGGGACGCTTACTTATACAGCATTTATCCGATCTGGGCCCTGCGGTGTCCCTGTTGAAGGTTGGCTAGACGAATTGCACAAACGCGCCGCCCGTTACCTCACCGGGTTGCGTCGTCAGTATCGGTGTTTTGTTCACTTTGATCCAGGTCTGATCGCCTATCGCGGCCTGTTCGTCCATGCGCTAGTAATTAGCGGACAAAATCAGTCGGATCTAATTCGTTGCAGAAATGCTCTTCCGGCATGTGTTGAAAAACATCTGATCACACCCTACGCGCATCACGGAACAATGGTTCGATCAATGCGATAAAACATCACGTGCCTCTTCGTACTGATTGGTTATCGTTTGTGCGCTCGCACATCCACTATTCTGTTCTCGCCAATCAATCCACCGAGCTCAATGGTCCCTAATGCGACCATGAGATGAACCGCCATGTGGATGCGAAATTGGTCGAAGTCCAATAGATTCCAATTTCCTGAGAAAATAGCAATGTTATGTGAAAAACTCGGGTAGTTTTTTAAAGACCTCATCAGTCCGAACGAGTCGAAAGACTTATGGACTGAGTGCTTTGGATATCAATCCGGGGTCCAGGTCTTTGTTATCTGAACGTGATAGACGTCATCCACGAAGTTGGTTTACTTCGCAAAGACTAATAGTGCTGAAGCTAGGCCTGAAAATGCGGTCTAGTGGCATTCTGGTGAGGTGAGGTTGAGACACTGTTGTCGGTTTTGAGAGAAAAGCAGTAGAAAATTAACTATGTTCAGATAAACCGTCGACTGACTAGCAGTATCGAGTTCCCTTTACCCGCTTCATTGGGGCAGAAAGAAAGGCACATTGCGATATGTCAACACTCCGTTTACTCTCGTCAGTCGCAAACGTAAAACATGTTAGTTACATACATCATACAGATGAGGACAAACAGGGATTAGACACACCAACAAACACACCAAGCGGCGTTGTGTAACCCGATAGGTTGCCTCAACTAGTTTTGCACACATAACATCGGCCGATAGGTTCGAATAAACAGAAAACA
>QNGE01002002.1:66796-112951 GCA_008508345.1 Paragonimus westermani | reverse complement strand
CCAATGTTTACCAGTTGTCTTGGCCTCAGAAAACAATTATCGCCCGAAGGCACATGGAAGGCAGAAGAAATAGGGGGTAAAACGGTAGGAGAAAGTCGTGGTCGAGTAGTAATGTCACTGTCGAGAGAACGATAACTTCGGATACTTCCCGGTCGTTTATGCCGCGGAAAGGGGTTGACTTGAGGGAGCCATTCCCTAGCCTCTGACTCAGGATATAGAGTTTTCTTGGGGGACCCTACCCGGAGTCAATGACTCAAGAGTCTGACTCACTTGGCAGTGAGGAGCTTGCCTAGCCCAAGGGCACAGTAAATAAGACAATAATGTCTGATTCTGAACACTGCTGCGCGCAGCGAATTTTGAGAGATACTTGGTGTTTTTGACCGTATTGAATAATAGGCCGGCGGTCACGGTCAACCGTTGGGCGATCAGAGTGCTCTTTGTTTGAGGGTACATTTTCTAACCCCCTTCTTTCTGATACGAAAGACAGCAGTGCCGTAACTATAAAAATAGTTCTGCTGTATGCCCATAGGATCGTGCCTCACTTCCCAAGCACTCCTACGCGGTCAGTAGTGCGACATACAATTCTATGAGTGTAACTGCTTTTCGTCCGACTGCTCCCCTTTGGCCTGTCTGACAAGGTTGCACCTGGAAGTACCAGAGTCCTAGTCAGCATAGCCCGCCGGATCAAGACAGTATGCAAGCCCGACCACCTCGCCAAAGTAGCAGTATAGGTCTGGTCCGGCTACTACACCTGTTTCTGTCTAGATCTGAGCAGTCTGGAAGTATCTGAGCCACTTATGCTCTAGTGTGCTGCACGCCAGTCAACCTCGGAATTTCAGAGCAAAAGTTACAATGGATTGTACATGAGTTGAACAACACACTCGTACGTCTCATGCCTAGACATGACACGGCACCTTCTACAGTGTCACCTGTCAGTCCTCTCTCACAGTGTAGATAATGTTGGAATAACCTAAACTGAATTCGAAGCCTCCGAACTCGAGCCCATGGCCGTTAGTTTGTTCGTAAGGATGAAACGGTAGACAAAGGTGTCGACTAAAAAACCCCGTGGGGCTTACCATCAGATGTTGTCGGCTCCTTTTTGCTCCTTCTTGAGTTCACAGGCTCGTCAACCAAAGCCTGATCATTTGATAGGTCTGAAAATGGAGAAGAGTGTGGCAGCGATTGTGAATTATCGCTCAGAACGTACATTTCAGCCAACAAATATGCACAAAAGCGATCATCTATTCACATAATGCACAATCTACGTCAGATGTCTGGTATGTCACATGTGTACAAGTATCCTAGCTGTTTTATCGCAGGTGCGTAATGGTTGACAAACACTGTACTAAGGAAAGAGTACAGCTTACTGTGTTAGTCAATGAATGTCTTGGGTATTGTATGAAAACAGTAAACAAATTCAACCAACGTCCACTTGATGACATTAGATTTTCAGATCTCAGTGAACGCACCTACCAATGATAGTTGAAGATTTCATAGAAATCATGAAAACAGATATCCAGATACCGTATTTCATGCTTATAGTTTAATCTACATCTTACTAGTCACCTGAGTGTATATAGTAGTACCTGCCATAGGTGAAAATTAGTAGAAAACGATTGTGTTTGCTGAAAATTCCGTTTCATGAGTTCGTCATTGTGGCAGTGAAACTAAATCCTCATTGTCCCTCATGTGGCTGTCTACATCACACACACACACACATGATGTATAAACGGTTCTCAGGTGGTCTGGGAGGAGCTGGTGCTCGAACTGGTGACCTAATCCGTTGGCGTTTGTAGACACACAGAAGAGTTTGGGACTGCCAGCGGCCAGTCAGTTGAGTGAACAAATCATAAAACACCGAGTAGTTAGTTATTTGTGAGTAGATCAGGAGATTGCCAATATATTTCCTCGGTGGTCATAAAAGTACCGTAAGAAGCAGGAGATTGTCTTGCATTAACCTTGACGGATTAGAAAGGAATGCATGGAATTTAAGTGTGGAAAGACCTTTAAACTCACGGCTGTAGAATTTCACTTCGCTCAACAGGAGCCAATCGTCAGCGAAAAACACTTTGAGCTGGACAAATCGGCCTATTCGGTTATCCAGACTTAATTCAATATTCATCACCCCATTTGTCCGGTTGTCCAGAAGATAATCTTGTGATATCACAGGTTGCCCCGAGAAAAGGAGACCGCGAATACTAAACCGTACTTCGATTCGTCGTGGCAACCGAATCTGAGCAACAGAAATGGAGTGAACACTCGGTTGGATTTGACCACTAGTCATATGAAATCACGTCGGAACGTGTGCACAAATGAGACGGTTTTGTAAAGCTAGATTGGAAATGAATGGAGGCATTGACCAATATGTTCACCTTATAATTAAGAAGGCCTGAACCGCATCACCATTACTGGTCAGGACAGCGAGATTTTCCACCGGAAAACCCAGTGGCATCAGTTAGGCTGAAGGCTCTATCGACAATGAGCATGGCTTGACAGTGCTGTGGTTCAGGCTGCTGTTTGCCGATGGGAGTAAAAACAAACAAAACAGCATGGGGATCGAAGGAGTAGAAATATCGTGAATGCACACATGTCACTTACTGTGACACACTGCCAAAATTAGATAATGCATCTAACAACAATGGGACTGAACCTTGACGATGTATGACTGGATACCCTATCGGGCTGAACTGGCTGGTGTGACGATCACAATCATTCATGCCAGGCAAGTCCACAGATAGAGAGATCTGACGAAATGCAACCTCCTGGTCCTCCAGATTGGAGATTACAAAAAGATTGACACCTTATTCCAAAAAGTTGGTACTAGTTCTGATAAGCTGCTACCCACCGAAGCCAAAGACGTTGGATTAGAACCTTAATAGTCCGCTTGTCTAGGCCTAGGCATCCAGGCAGCATCACAGCCTACATACAACCATGAATCTTTATTACACCATCAACCGTTATCATCATCATCAACACTTCAGCTTTGAGCCGTACCTGTGAGTACAACGGCTCGGACTGCCATCGGTCCTGGCAATAATCCACAAAGCATAAATGCACAGTGAAGAGAAGGATAGTAAACAAACAAAAACAACGGAGTATCACAAAACAGAAGAATCAACAATCTTAGGGATACATGCTTCTTACTGAACGCGACACAATGTCATGTCAGGCAGTGTTTTCGACCAGAGTTGTGGACAGTCGCGAACTCCCAAACCATGGAGATGGCACCTACCAAGCTGGGTCAGTTGGACGATCAACATCAATAACACCAATAGTTCTCTACTGCATCGGCCGTTTCATATTCATCCTGTCCATTTCATACAGCAGGACAGATGAGCGACAGCATTCTAGTGCTTCTCCTCGTCCAATGTCCCTTAGACCCATCGTGACCCATATTCCTTGTCATTGTTCTACAGATAGATATAAGTAATCATAGTAACACAAGCGAGATAAAGTCATTCACCAACAGATTAGCCACTGTAGGTCGGGCTTGTCGCCCGGGATGGAGCTCTTGTGAATCACAGACGCGGTGGCTGGAAACTTCAGGCGACATGGCGGCTAATTGGAACCGGTGGCGTGAATGCTGCAATTCTTTGACCAAGCTGCCCATGAATTAAGTGTACTTAACGACGTGGGGCAGTGAATGTTGTAGACAAGCTGTCATGTAGACGACACTTTATTTCCACTTATATCTCGGTTGTTTATCTATTTAAAAGGTGTAGCACCCAGATGTTGAATGTCTGAATTCGAATATAGTTGTATGTGATTAGTTAGTTCGCCTGCCTCTCCTTTCTCTTGGTTCCCGGTGGGACTTTTTTTCTTCATCGTTATAGAGCTTTCAAGCACCAATGTGAACCACCTATGTATTGCTGTCTTTGACGATGAAGATGATCTAACCAGCAGTATAAGTGATCATGAGGTCGCCGAGGTTAATCGACGGGACAAGCTGTTGGTTAGGCCCTCAGCTGATTTGTCTAACGGTCCAAAATCTTAGGAAATAGAGGCCGGTGTGATATACGGCTGGCTGACATATGAAACACGTGACCAATTGATTGCAGGCTGTGCACCTATGCTATTTTGTCAGTTGATCGCGTGCCTCGGGTTTTTCGCCGCACAAGTGACTACCCCCACGTGATGTAGGGTAATAATAATGTGGGGATAATAATAGTTAAACATGGCAATTCTGTTTATCTGTTCGTTGTGAGGAGGTCAAGTTGGTGAACAGAATGCACACAGGTATTATATACTCCTCCTTCCATTGACAACCCAATGACTGTTCAGTGCCACAAATGGTTCAGGCTGACAGGTCGTCAGCAAAATTAAAATTTGATGCTACCTAGGTGCGGGTAACGGTCCGCAGTCTCGAGCGAACTGCCTGAAACAGGGGACATGAGAGTGGGAACGCCTCAACCCCGCAGTAATTTAAAGGTGAGAAGCGCACACACGCCGACACAGTCATCTGTTCAAAATGATCTGCAGTTCTTCAGCAGAAGGACCAAGCGGAACAACTTCATCCACGTACGTCTTTTCGACCGATTTAATTGGGGTTGGAGTAAGTGTACCAGTAAATTTACCAGCAATTACTTCATAATATAAAAAAACTGCATGCACATTCATCATGAAACGAACAGTTACTCCGCCTTCGTACAGTTGATGCTAAGAGCGAAGATGCTTTATTGTTGCATTTCTACTGAAGGTGACGCTCAGATTAGCTTTCAATACTGCTCATATGAGATCATCATCATCATCATAGACAGCAATACATCAGTGGTTCACACCAATGAGATCTTATAAGTGTCGAAACTTCCCTCGGGTATATCCGCTCAGATAGGCCTAGTCTGAGATCAATAAGTTCGTTGTCGACATGCGACTGTATCCAAGTTCGTCGCACGATATTGGCAGAAGTTAAAAACGTCGTTCCAACGGAAAAACAGAGAGACGCGAATTACAGCTTACTTTCTCCTGATAGTTGTTTGACACGTACAGTTTGAGTCGCTTGAAATTGCGCACGGTCGCAAATCGAAACAGCATGTCGACCACATCCTCACTTTCTTCGCTCGCCGATTCCGTTCTTGCTTTGGTTCTCCAACGGTCGCGATGCCATCCAACTAGCCAATGCCGACTTGAATCAGGTGCTGGCTCAGTAATCAGACCTCTGGGTAGCGTGTTCTGGGGCGCGATCCCCAAATCGGTTAGGCAACCTAGACCCCCGTCCAACAAACTACCAGGTTCGACCCGATATCCATCGTAGCACACATCTGAAAAGGCTGGGCCACCTCCGGCTTGATAATACCGCGTCCGGTTATCTATGGGTTTGGTAGATTTAGGCGGTTTCAACATCTGAGAGTGTGAAGTTGATGGAGCTTGATATGGCGGGTGTATCACACAGCCTTCGGGAATCTGATACTCCACCAAATCGTCTAAATAATAGGAAGGAAAATATGCAGGTCGGTTATCTAGGGCTCGATTTGAGCTTCCAGTGCAAACACAGTGTTCTTGAATTCCGTCATGTGGCAGGTCGCAACCAGGTGGTAAAAATCCTACAACCCAAAATCATTGGAAAATTTTAATTATGGAACGGAAGGCAGAGTTTGCATAGTTGGCACTCAAAAATATTCTGACTGCAGTTTCAGGTAACGACCGCTTAACAGGCGATAATGGTGTATAGTTGAAAAGAGATGTACATCAGGAAGATGGCACCCAGAGGGTGAAGCAATGATCACGTGAGACACACATCACGCCCTGGCATCTGTTCAATAAGTGATTCACCGATCGATCAATCGCAGTTTGTGCTCTCACGGGAATGAGTACAGGGAGATAAAGGAATCATTGCTGTAAGCATACAAACAAATACATCCCAAACGGACAGTCACAAATCGGGATAATCCGGCGTAAAGTAGATTAGAAAACATTTCCCATACACAAAGCGGCAGTTTTAGAATGCTCTTGATGATGGTTTTCGCACAATACAGCATACCTGTGTGTGATGACACAAAATCCAAAGAAATACTGTTTTTCACCACGCTAATCGAGCCGAAATACTGAGTTTGTTTGGGTATACCCAGAGGAGAAGTTACATTTAACCTGGCGATAAGGAAGAAGTTATCGCAAATGGTAGTAGCATCTCCGAAACAAAAAGCACAATGAGCAAACAAACTGCTGGGATTTGGATCTACGGAACATACACACATGTGAACAATCCCAGTGATAAGGCATACCCAAGGGTAGCATGAACCCCTTGTCTCGATAGGAGTTCACCAAATGACAGATTAATAAGTACAAATGAAATAAATGAACACAAGACAATGGAGATTAATGTTAGGGGAAAAAACACTAATCTTTCGAGTGCAGGCTCGTCATTAACTGCGTTCACCTTACTGAAAACACACATGTGTTGTCCATGAGAATAAGTCGAAGGATGCAAACCTGTGCATTTGATTAACCAACCGGAAGGTAAAACTCGTCCAATTTCACTTCAAATGTGTCAAAGTACGTTGGGTTTCGGAAGAACGGTGTGGTTTTAGCTACTCAACAGGTATAAATGGTTAGAATGTGCACCGGTCTGTGTACTAGATGAAGAGTTACTAACCTTTCGGTCGATAATACCCAATGAAGTCATGAGAACGACAGAGTAGCGAACAAGACTTGTTTTCTGTGTTTGACCATCAGGCTAATTACAACACAATAAATATGAAAAAAGTGATTAGTGTGAGTCAGAAAAACGGTCAATATACGTTAAGGACAACGTGTTTGTTATCAGTTACGTGACCACTGTTCAAAATCATGGCCCACAATCAGTCAACCCCATGATTTGGAACAGTGATCACGTAACTGATAACATACACGTCGTCCTTAACCTATATTGACCGTTTTTCTGACTCACACTAGTCACTGTTTTCATATTTATTGTGTTGTAATTAGCCTGATGATCAAACACAGAAAACAAGTCGTGTTCGCTACTCTGTAGTTACTAACCTTCTTCATCAACAACCAATCACCTCTCGTACTATCAGTCCAAACTAGTTGTACCTACAGGAGAATGGGTGAGAAGTGCATGCAGTTCTGTTAGGATGAGCGAAAATGATGAAAATTCACCCGCAAACGACGGCGTTCGTTGTCGCGTAACAGTGGGATAACATGGGAGTTGGGATGCTGTCAGAATTTCCAGATCTAAACAACAAATGAATAATGGTAGCTTGAATCCGGAGAATCTTTACTAGCAAAACAACATCATGATCATCACTGTTTCATCCGAATTCGATACCAGCATGTAAACGTAGTGTGAGGAAAGAGATGTTTTAGAGGATGCCGTTTAGTCAGGTCAGTGTTTTAAAAACCTTCGAAATGTTAATTGACTTTGGCTTATTCCTTTCGGTTATTCAGCTCAATAGCCCTCAGTTTGTTACAATACGACAACGGAACTCCCCGTCTGGACATTCTACCAGCGACAAAAAAAACCAGATTTGTTTCCCCACCCACGTTTAACCTGAACAAATGCAATCGTGAACGGTTCAGTCGAATCTGTAAGACGGTACTAATGAAGAGTACCGTCCACAATTTTCAGTAATTGGTTGATGAGCATCCAATGCGTAAACAAACCAGGTTTGACTCAAAAAGACCATCGTGACGTTAATTTGTGAGAAGAGGGACTAGATCCAGTTCATTCCCCCCCCCAGAAAGCGATTTGTACATGGTTTCAGAGGTGTGCATCCTCATAAGAAGAGCCCGAAGCAAAGAAATCACGTCTCGCCAAATTGTCTGCTGGGTGGTACTATTTCTCCCCGTGGAGGAAGAACTTTATCGCTAGCTGCATACTTACTCAAATTCACTTCGAGCACATTTTGCGTTGTGCCTTCAAAGTGGACCACGATTGATTTTTGCTTCAAGTTTAACGACTCAATACCCCGATCATTTTGAGTCATCTCAAAAGTTAGCGGTTGGCCAGTGCGTGATTTGGATGAGAGGAACGTATAACGTTCGAAAAGTTTATCTGATGCAGGAAGAGTTAGCCACAGAGTGATTCATTTCAGGCCGTCATGTTTAGTCAAGCTTGACAATCGAATAGGCTGAGCCGATAGAGCCGTGCGTCAGGACGTGTGCTTGCATGGTGGTTGATCTGACAGTTGTGATGTCTGAAAGAGTTCTCATTTGTGTACACGATGTGACGTGCTGTTTTTTCCAATCCGGGACAGGAAGTGGTTACAATCAACTCAGTAAATTTAACATCTGTTTTGGAAAAACCAGGGATGTTGTACAGTTCACCGAACGCGAAACGCTTTGTCTTTCTGTGACTGCGCACAAGAGCGTGTAAACGATCGTAACTTCTCTCAAACGAACGTATGTTACAGAGAGGGTCAACAAACTTGTTAATACAACTGTCGTGTACCTGTGAAACGGCAGCCGTAGGCCTCCAGACGGACGCAAACAAATCCGGGTGGATCACGATAGGGATAGATTCGAATCCATCTTGCAATCAGAGGAGGGTCCAAAACTACGAATTTTGGAACCAACGGTGAATTGCTACCAACCAACTGAGAAGTCTGAAAAGTCAAAAAAAAGAAATCCGAAATAACATAAATTTTTCACCAGTAAATGGTCCAGCTGATCATTGGTCACTGTCCAGTTCCAACGCCTCCTCGGCCTGCTCGGCCATTCTACGAAAGACATGGTGCAAAACCAGTCTTGAGCTACAAATAGGTCTGTAAACTCGAACGTACGAATGTCGACGTGAGAACTATCAACTTCGAGGATGTCAGCGCAGACCGTAAAGGCACGTTCGGGAGAAAAAAAGGACAGAGCAACGCTACAATATCAGAAAGACCAGACGACGGAAAAAACCTACTCATTCATTCATATGTAACCATGGATCTGATTGAATGGCACAGTGACCCGAGTTGTCGCTCATCGTAACAACGGCAAAGAATGTTCCATACCATAAAGACTAGCTGGAAGAGTGAGTACTGATGTGGAAGCAGCCAGCCGGACCATAGTGTTGTATCGATGATCACGCAGTCTTTAATCAGACAAATGCCATCCGGTTTTACACCTAACAGAGCTATCGCGGCATCCAAATTTTATGAGCACGCCGTTATACGGTCATCTGGTGGTTTTGACTAACCGTCGGTGGTCACGATGATGAACGTTCGGTTGACATACGGAATGAACGGTTACCGGAGGCTATACAGTTCCATTATCGGACCAACTGACCGTGTATCAAAAGCTGTTTTGAGCATACATCGTGGAATAACCGCAGTACCTCGTGAGAATCTAGCCCGATGTGAGTTTATCGAAAATATCAAGACTGTCGAGCACAGCAAGTGTGTGCACACTCTTTTAGCGGAGAGATCAAGCTCCCAAACTGTACAGCAAAATGAATCGCACAAAGACAGCACATCCTTCTTTTTGGCAGTAATCGGATTTCGTCCTGAGATGCGACAGATGACGAATGATTAAAAAAAAACATGTCTGTGCTTTTCTTGCTGATACCTAAGCAAAGTGAAACAATCAACCGTTTCAAGTGGACTGTTCACAGTAAAGAATGTGGTAGCAACAAGAAGACCTCGGTCTTCGAGTAACAGTTTGTATTTTGAAGATGCGAGGCACATTCCAACAGATCACCCGATCATCCATCTTATTCAACATCATCTGCGAGCCTCACTGTGGGTACAACAGAGTGGTCTGTACACCCTATGTCGGCCAGCTTAGTGCCGGAAAAAACCCGTACTGTAAGATCAATGGATTCTTCCTCATTCACCACAAGAACACTTCGATGAAATCCAAATCGAAAGCCACTTTCATGTGTTGCAGCCGAAACAAACTGTGCACATCTTCCGAATTAGAATGCACAATTGCGATAGACACCGTAGTGTCGTACTGAAGGAGAGACAGAAACCAGCATAAGCTTGAGGGACCGGAAACTAACTCGTTTTAACGACCACTTCGTTAGGACGAACAGTTTGTGGACAGTATAAAAAAAAGTTCGATGCAGTTAACTACTGTTGCTACAGACTGCTAGTTCTTGGTTGTAAGACTTACAGTTTGGGACCTGAAAAACTCTGATGTACACGTACACATTCAAAGTCAGTGATATTTACCCGCCATGGAATTCGCTACTTAGCAAGTTGTGTTTTTAGTTCAGCGGGACCACGTTCGAAACACGATTGCCATACAAATCCTCACGTTAAGCAAAGTCACACGAGGCAACGATCCTTCTTCAATACTAACGTTAGAATTAGGTGTTTTGGTATCAGAAACTACACGTTTAACTGTATCCGTATCTTCTATAGCCACCTTAGTAATAAAATTCGAATCAACATCCAAACACTCACCTCCAACATTTTCCTGGCTCACTCTGGTTGTATTGAACGTTTCGTTGTAAAGAACAGGAGCGTACGTGGAGTTGGCTGTTTGTCCGTTTAGAGTAGTTTGTCATAAGGAATACAAAAGCTCACTTTCGTTGTAGCGGTGCTCTACGGAACATGTGCAGACGTTTGCTACAAACGATAAAACCCTATTTGTGATGACGCAACAAATGGCAAAATCCATCGGTTATGCGAGGTGACCCCCTCCGATTGTTGGTACTAGGAACAAACGGATGAGCTGAGATACTCCACTAGGATGCATGAACCTGGTCCCCACAGCACAAGTGGATACCCGAATCACGCTGGCAGTGTTAAACACAAATAACAGAGAGGACGTGGGACACAGCGGTCTAACGGGGTGGTGTAAACGTAATACGATTGGATGTTGGCTACAAAAAAACTGAGTGACATGATTGCCGTGTGCGACCAGTAAGACCTATCTGTATCTTGGTTTGGTATGTCATCGCAAATACACAGCACACTACAGAACTCGCATTTTGTGCATTCCTTCCCCCTCGACATTGCTCTCTGAGTGCATCAACCGAGCTCCAAAAATGCTTGAGCGGAGGGTATAGAGTTGCACTTAATCGAATCACATAACACACAAATCTCTGATAATCCATACAATAGTGTCATGTATACTGTGCTCAGAAAGACGGATTTGGAATGAACAAACCAGAATTTAATACCACATTTTATGAAGAATATAATTGGGATGGGCTAAAAATGCACGTCAAGCGAATAATCAACCTACATATTAAATTTAACCTAGACAGTATACTGAATGCTCACCTGAGTAGGATACAACTGCCGATAAATCCGCCATGTTTGCTCGTCCGGCTCTCGTTTATAGCGAATGTAGAAATGTGGTGTGAATCGCGAGCCCTGAAGGACAAATACAACAAGGGTGCTACTCAAAACCAGTATATCACAGGTAGTGAACGAAACGGTAAACCGACGATGCATGAAGGCTCCATCATTTCAAGAAGAAAGAAGAATGTATTCACTGGAATTTCTGGCTATAATCGATCCTCCGTGGTGAAGTAAGCTCCGCCCTAGCGCTAATATAAGCTTCACATCGATCTTCTTTGGATAAACGATTATATAACTATTTGGATTAAACAGCGAAAAACATGAACAGCCAACTGGTATGACAACCAACCGTTTCGATGATATATTCGCGGTTGCATCGAACAAAGATAAATAGTTTTAACCTTTCCCCAAGAGAAATGATGCAAGGGAGACGTTGGCGCTGGGGTTTAGATGTTCCACGAGTACAATATGATTTTCTTAAGAATGGGCCACTGTTCAAACATATGGAAAATGGAACCATTGCAACTTCTGACAATCTATCGCTTTTGTCCAATTCGTAGCTCAAGTCAGACTGAGTGAACCAACGTACAAGCCAAATTAAAAATAAAACGATACCAGTTATCCGTTGAACAGAAGTCCGAGAATAGGTAATCCATAAGAAAATTTTAGCGCGTCTCAATCAGATCACGTGTTAGTAGCCTTCGCTTCCACGAGAACATTTTTCGGAAAATAGGGAACGTACGGTATAATATTATAGACCGTATGGTCTGTTTAAA
Source organism: Paragonimus westermani (assembly GCA_008508345.1). Taxonomy (NCBI): domain Eukaryota; kingdom Metazoa; phylum Platyhelminthes; class Trematoda; order Plagiorchiida; family Troglotrematidae; genus Paragonimus; species Paragonimus westermani. Next base: position 101,001 of record QNGE01002002.1, on the reverse strand, counting down.
TTCGTGCCGAATCCAGAATAAAGTGCATATTATGATATGTAATCACAACCACCACCCTAATCTTACACTAAGAAAGCGCTATACCACAAAAGAGCGTTGGGATACATTGGACGACAATGAACACTCGTGGTTGACAGTATGACGTCCACTCACCCCTCCTTCAGTCAGAAGACCGCTGATCACAATTTTTGTAATGACATTGAGCTCGCCCATATCAGCCTGGACGAATTCGTTGAGTTCTGTACCGACCCGTTTGACCGGACACCATGCAAAGTCCGCGTGCTCCGCTCTACGGGTAACAGAATACACGATGAGAAAATGACGGTACACACGAACACACAGAATTATTGAGTAAAAAAGCAAATGATTGACACGGTCTAGGACCTGCTTGATTAGCAGATCATCCCAAATCATTTGCGTCAGATGTGCCAGTAAATGAGCAAAAAATTAATCAGTCAATCTTAAAAGCAATTAACCCATATGATCTCTTAAAAATGTGCAAAAACAGACCACTTTTGAAGACAACGCTTCTGACGAAGGTCACCCAAGATGGTGCGAAACGTTGTAGATGAACCCATAAAAAACAAGGTGAATGCAATTGTTCGCTCGCGCAACGCTTGAAGCTAGTGCACCTAGAATGTGGCTGAGATTTGCACAGCAAATGTCCAGTGATAAACAAGTTATCGTCACCCCGGCGAACTTCCTTGGTGCATCAGGCACTTGTGGTTCGTAAACAGCAACAAATTTTTAACTGTTGGCGATTAGCGAGGGATTTCGGTTTATAGAAATCGCTCGAAAAACAGCACTACACTCGAATCTTGCTCCTGCTAGATCTCATCGGTAGCGCGTATCCTTGCCATAGTCGAGAGTTGAACTCCGCTCAAGCTTTCATCCTGCAATCGTGCTGACCACTACTGGGTCACTGACGTTCAACTCAGACACGAATGAATTATCATATGTTAACGCTCAACGACATTTGTTTGCGAGTGGTGCTCAGGTTAATCGATCACCTGCCTCTAAAAGAGGCACGGCAATTGCCCCATAAACCCCAACCGACGATCTCACAAATAGAGGTCCTCTTCAAACTGAATTCACCAGAATCATTGAGGTGGTGAGTGATATTTCCCCTTACTTGTGAGTAGTGGAGGATCTTGTTTTATCAACATTGGATATCACTCAATTGTTTGCAGCTGTCGTATTTCCATAGATATTATTATAACAAAAAAGACATTCGAGTATAGCGCTTCTTCTTGAACTGGGTTGAATGAGAAGTCTATGGGAATGTGACAGCTACGAGTGATGTTCAGGTTGCAGTTGTCCATCAGCAGTCTTACGGTCAATAAGATGATCAGCATAATCCCGACCTGTTGTTTCAACAGATTTCATAAGTACCCCACTCACTGCCTCCGTAGCTCAGTGGTTAGAGCACTGGTCTCGTAAACCAGGGGTCGAGAGTTCGATTCTCTCCGGGGGCAGCCGGTTTTGCGTACGTTCTGCGGTTGGACAATCACAGCCTTCTCGACTGACATCTGCGACGGGGAATTCTCCTCGTCCGTGGACGTTTCACATGGGTGATGTTTATTGACACACTGCTGTGTGCGGTTATACAACATCCTTGTATCAGTGATAGTCGGATTTCGATGTTCTGGTTTGGTCACTTCGATCCCGGAAACGAGGAGCGATGTAAAGTTTTGTAACAGAATTGTACTAAATAACGTCCGCAGGAGAAGTGATTCTGGAAAACTTCTTCATACTACGCTTAATAATTTCCGAATTTCTGTCACACCATTGTATTTGTGCATATTGACTAAAGTCAACCTGAAAGTGCAAACCAATGTACACTTCTTTCAACAAGACCGTTGTGCAACGGGAGCACGTGTTACATGGGACCGTGAGTTGCTTTTGTGAGGAGACGACTTAGTTGGCAGGGTTATAACATCAATTCCGGTGGGATTTCAATTCATTCACACAACACATTTCACGTGATTTCTTTCATCATCGCCGTTTTCGTTGTAATCTATTCACATACATGCATGGACTGCACTGGACTCCTATTCCGTGTTCGTAGATGAGAACTGTGCGGGGATTCATGCCGGTCTCCAAATATGCCTTCTTCACACATTTTCCGACGCATAGTGGAAAAGATACAGATACGTCGGTCAGACGACAGTGGAATGGTGGTGGACTGTGCACAAGCAACGTTCAGTTCATCGGTAGGGAACATGTGTCAGTTCATTCACGAACGCGTGATGTACAGCGATGTCAAGCCTAACAATGTGGTTTTGGCGGGTGGACTACCCGCGATAATAAGTGTCTTGTCTGGAAGACGCATACGGATGCAAGATGGTGCCCCATCTAGTAGGTTGTATGTTTATTCAGTGCTCCCATATATATACACATCCACCTGTTCAGTTGACCGTGAGAGAATTTAGTGTAAAGCGCTACGATTACCGCTTAAAGAAAGTTTTTTTTAATTTACCCATCATGGGGAAGTGTTGAAAAAACGAATCCTACCTAATGTCATGCCATTTGCTTCATCATTAATCGAACGCTTTCGACAACCAATAATTCCCTTTTCAGATGTATCAGATTGTCGAATCCGAGGACGAAAACGTTGGAATAGTGCACAAGTCGTGGATTACGTAGCCTGGGTTTGCACTTTGGCCAGGACTGGCATCCACAATGCACCACAGGTTGCTGTTGGGTGGTATGACAGCACTCAGTGGCTCAAAGCTTTACAAAGTCAAGATGCATCGTGCAACAGGTATGCCTTTTCGATTTCCCTCACATTTTCTAGCCGACTTGCGCTTGACGTTTGGCTGCAGTCATTGTTGGTATGTACAAGGACAAGCAATTGTCACTTTCGAATGCAGAATCCGTCATGAAGAAGGCGTATCCCAGCGTATCGCCCGCAGAACCATTCAACGATGGATTCAGAAGGCCAGATTGCGGCCTATCAAAGAAGCCATCGACGCGATTACGGACATTTTCACATCGTGATTCCGAAGATGTGCTAGTCAACGTAATGCTAATGTTAAGTTAAATATTCCCTTGGATATAGAATTTAAACGCTTTCGTCTTACCGTCCCCGGTGAAATCGAGCAACACGCTGTACGTAATGCATGGGGATAAATTTCCATTTGATTCACGTGAGTTCCCTAGGCACACAGGGATTGTTTGGCCTATGATGAAATAGAACTGCGCGCACTTTTTTCTTCCACTGTTTCCTGAGTGCACCCAAAGTGCCTTCTTAAGACACTTAGGGATCACTCGGGGAACGCTCAGGGAACATTCACGAAATGCTCAGAGATTACTCAGGGGACGGCCATGCTACTAGGGTACTCTCGATGTTCATCGTGATTTTTATCTCTGACGGATATGTACCAGCATGTTACCAACATCGACGGTATTGTAGTTTGTTGTTCTAAATGTAAAAACGATGTCCAATTTGTGCAATAACCTTTCTGGGAAATCTAAGTTCATATTACATCACGTAGTGCTTGTTATTCTTCCCCTCACAATGGGCATATCGGCTGCAATGACAACGATTGCCAAAGTGCCTCTTGGTGGCCGATTGCTTTTTGATGGCATATTTCGCTTAGTTTTGCAACTAGACATGTCACTGCGAAGTTCAAGTGTGCTTTCCAAAAAATACATACTGAATAATATTTTTCACTACCCCCAAAATTACTTTTCACACTTATTACACATACCCAAAAACAGATACAAAAAAATACAAAAATACTTCTAGAGACCTCAGTTGTCAATGTTCGTCACTTCGTTCTATCCGTCGATAGCTGAGCGCCTCGCTGACTCTCATACAAAATGTACATTCTCATTAAAACGACATTACTCGTGAGTAGCCATGTATAAAATTAAAACTTTCAAGTCGGAAATCACTCATTTGATCGCAGTCTTCGCATTCAGATAGAATTTCCAGTCAGCCTCTTCCGAAAAGAAGCACTAGACTCGAGTTACGCTCTCATTAGGGTTCATCAGTAGTGCATACCGCTGCCACGGCCGGGATTTGAACTCCAGCCATTCCAATCATGAGGCAACCGTATTGACCACTGCGCCATTCATCTCACATTAGGCACGGCCGAATTATCAAATCTGAACGCTCAACCACTCTCGCTTGTGAGCAACGATCAGGTTACCCGATCGTCTCGAGAAGAGACACAGTAACTGTCCTGTTAACTCCAATCGATAACCCTGCGATCAGTATTTCCGAGACAGGTTGAAATATACGATCTCATCAAACCTGTTGGGCGATATAGTAGATTAGTGATGAGTAGTCAGGGGTTGAGCTAATTTCAAGGTGAACACCATTCACATTTGTTCACAGCTTTCGCATTCAGACAGACCTCCCAGCCAGACTCTTTCGAAAAGAAGCACTAGACTCGAGCTCGTCAGTATTTTCATCAGTGGCTTGTCATAATTAAACTCAGGCTTAATGCTGAGTGAGATTTGCATTCTGCCGACAGAAGTCCCACATAGCCCTGTGGAGCTCACCTGACAGAGTCAGCCGAATAACGCCTCGCCCCGGTTGAGTCAATCTGTTCGCTTGTCGCGTTGAACGCTGTCGGTGGCATCCGGTACCGATTCGACAACAGCGACTGTATGCACTGTTCTTGATCATGACTGTGATAATCCGGGATACGTTCCACGTGAGCCCAAACGGCCGGGAGGATATGGAGTAGAACCAGGAGGTTAGCGATAGCACTGGTTAGAATCCAGGGCATACCTGAAACCAAAATCAGGTGTACATCAGGAGGTGCGCCAAGAGAACTAAGAGAAATTACACAAATGCAATGTCAATCACGAAAAAAAGTCACCGAGAGCGTCTTTCTGTTTGCCGTCTATTGGGGAAAAGTTGCAAACTTATCCGATAAAATGATATTCCGTTCGAGCAAGCTCGAAAGACTTTCTTTCCTCAATCAACCAGTGTGAACGACGAGGAGCTGAAAAAGTGGAAACTCATTCAATTGACCTACCCAAATCAAACAGTCACGGTTCAGCTGGGTTTGGGTGAATACACCACAAGGTTGTTTGCCCTACTGAGGCGTTGTTCGTGACCTTTCTGTCAATATCGAGTCCCTATTATTAATCACGATTAGTAAAAACTGGTTCGAAGGTCTGACAAAGAGCTCATAAAATTCCGATACTGAAATCCTCGTATCAAAATCGCAAGGTCCCAATAAAGTCTAACGTTAACAATTAGGGTCCAGGAATCACACAAATCTGGTCCAGTTGACCTGACAAATAAGGTGACTGCGTAGCACACTCGGCATAATCACAGTATATTAAGAGTCATACACATGTGTATGACAGGAAATATATTGCGCTGAATGGCTAACGTGTCACAATATGAGAAGAAAAATGGGACAAATGCAAAGAAACCGAAAGATGTAGAAGTGGGAAGTTGCATCAGTGTAAAGAGAAGTTCGCAGCACGAGTGCTGTTGACTTCTATTTTTTTCTCGTGTCAGACATTGTTGTTTGCACCCCCTCCCCCCCAACCAGGAAGCCGGAAAAGCACTGCTGATGAAAGTTTCAGTGTCAGTGCCATCATAGATCAAATCTAAATCATACACTGACCAACAAAGTACGGCCTCCAGATTAATTCAAGGTCTATAAACGAAGCTCGCCTTAGGTTGGAAATCATAGGATTTGGCCAACAAACAGAGCCTGAAATAAAGTCATCTTGTTCACGAGCTGACCAAGTCTGTCCGTCCCAAAGAGATACCGGTGAACTTCGTCGGTGCTGTCGCAATGTTCTCATCACACACCGCTAGTGCTTCGGAGACGCCGATGTTCGGAAACGGAAACTACGTAAGCATGCTCCGCGCGGGTGGACTGCGTTTCGCAGACATACAACACGACTCATCTTACAATGGTATCATACACTCTGGCTTTCATAAAAACACTAGGATCATGTCAGCGCCACAGACAGCGTACTTTCGTAAGCGCCATCCGATCCCTGTCTACACGAATTGTGATCTCATGAGACATTCCACTAGCAATGATAACCCTCCAAAGACATGAACTTATCAACTTCCGCCAACGGTGAGAGAAGACGCAGAGTACCCCCAATCCTGTAACAGTACACTCAGAAAATACAAAGGATACATCAAAATAACGAACTGAAGCCTCGGGTCTATCTTTAGTTAACTGTGAACCCTCACAGATTAGACCAATGTAGTCTGTATACTCTCGAAGTCGAATGTCTGGGAACAGTTCCACCCCACCACATCTGTGGTCTTCCAGGGCTGACTCTTCGATCTCGTCTCGTGTACAAACTTGTTGAATTTCACTTGGAATGTTAAAGGTTGGTGGTACGCTGCTATAAACCCTAGTATGGCTCGAGGTCTGACGGCGAATTTCTTTCAGGGTTTTCACGTACTTTTCGGAGGCGCCCTTCCTCGACAGACAGTCCTAGAGTGTTTTTGTCAACGGAATCGAAATCCCCTCTGATGTCCAAGAAGACAACTGACGTTGGCCTTTTACGTGAATGGCTGGGTGTAAAGATGTGAAGAACGCAGCCACGGCCAGAGCGAAATCCAACTTACCGCTCACGCATATGCTGTTCGCACGTTTCGGTTAGTCTGCGAAGCAGTGGTCTTAAGCAATTTCGAAACATCAGGAATCAGGCTTGTTTGCGAGTGCGTGAGTACTTTCTGAAAATTGAGCTGACTTCAGTCAGTCAGAGTCATCACAGTTCCTGACCATGTCACTGCACGACCACCTGATGGTCTTATCCAACCGTTGCTGGTCCCGGCGAATAACACCGGACGCGGCAAACGTTTACCTCGAAATTACATCACCACTACGGACCGCCTATTTTCATCATCTAACTAAGTGATCGGATTCCCTAAATTTTCTCAAATGTACGATTGCGAGCGGCTGCACTGCTCGCCCGATGTGGCCTAAGTGATGAAGACCCCAACGGTCAGTTGAAAAATCCATCACCAATGGACCATGGTTCTGAACCACAGAGAAACATGGATCGCATGCATCATTCTCATGAGTAACAATCAAATGTCTTCTTGAGAACTACAGGCGATACGCAGCAGCAAAAGTAATATGGACTTCAGTATGCTTGTTGGTATCCTTTAAGCGACAGTGCGAGACGATGCTACAGAAGTAGGCAAAACTGCCCGCTGTCGCAATTGGACTGTCTGCAGGAAAGTGGGATTTGAAAGGTTTCAGCCCTGTATTTTGAAAGCAGAGGGCATCTGAGATGGCAGTCATCTACAGATGACCTTAACTGAGTATTTGTGCCGAAATCATGGATTCACACGTCAGAGATGCAGCAGAAAATGGGATTCAAGACATGTGGCAGCACTGAATAGAACGGAAGGCTGACCTTTGGTCTGCAGAATGCGGACATGAAAATCGCTAATGGTGACCGGTTGTGTTGACCCTAGAATGCAATCATCTAAGAGAAAAACGGGGTAAGTGGGAGACCAAAGGGGACGGAAGATAAATAATCGTGGAACACTGATACTTTTAGAGAAACAATTAACTTTGACACTTTCTGAGAGCTTATACCAAGGAAGAGGGTTGGAATGAAGCGCACCATTCTAAGTCTGTAACTTGAATTAAAAGACGAGATTTTCTCAAAGGACTTTGCTCGTGGCCAATAATTCAGGATTCTGGTTCAGGAATCGATGAGGTGTCGTTTAATATAAATCTGCTCAGTGCAGCCCGTGGTAGATGCATTTGAAATCAACTTAAACTCACACATTATACCAAGAGGTTTCTGATCGCACAGAGTAATCCACCAGCGGTTACGGTCAACCGTTGAGTGGCCGGGATGCTCCTTGTTTGAGAACGCCACTTCCAAATCCGTGCCTTCCTCGATCGGATATCGGAAGTCGTTCAACGGTAGAAAATAGTTCCGCGGTGCTCGCATAAGATCATACCATACCAATTGGTCACTCCTTTGCAGTCAACAGCGCGACGGTGTAACGCCTTTTCGTCTACTCTTACACTGTTGGCCTGAACAGCACACCTGATAGGATCAAGGTCCTAGTCAACATACGACACGGGCGCAATGCGCAACCCTAGCCATCACAATACAGTAACTAATTAGGTTAGGAGCTGGAAATGATTTAGTTGCAAAGTGGGTGGATGAGTGTTCAAGTGTGTTTAAAGTCCACTTACATCGCTTCTACAAACCGCAGTGCAGTTCGGAGGATATACTAATATTAAAGCGACTCCCGTATGACCTAACATCAAGAACTCGATAAAGGTTTTTAACAATCTAAGCTAATGAGCAACGTCAATGACTCAGGAAATTCGCATTCGAACCCCTTTATACACACACATCCATAAGTGTCATAAGAAACAAGAAGCAGACTGCCAAGACCGAAGGGTGCAGGCACCGTGATATTGAAAGTTTAAGATTAGACTCAGTTGCACAGAAGTTACGCATCAGGGTGATCCACTGGTGCACTGTTTACTATGAGACTACTTACGTTAGCGACGCGCACTTATTTCATATTAGTGATGAAGAGAATAATGCAAATAAAGCGAAAAATATTGGAATTCCAGTGCATTTCGGTAGCACTACTGATGGAATCGAGCTCGAGATATCCTAGGAGATTCAGCAGGTTTCACACAGTACAGCAAAATGGTTCGGTAAGTGGATCGAAATGTACGAACTCCGAACCCTCAGAATGGCCTCGTAGCTCAACTGGTAGAAAATGCGCTGTGTAGAGATACTCGGTTACGAACCTGCCCGAGCAGGATTTCTCATACACCCAAAACGATAGATGTGGATGAGTTATTTTTGGTTACACGGTATATTACTGGCACCGGTTACAGTAGCCCATCAAACAATCAAATGTAAGCAACAACACGATCATTCGCCGTAGGCAATCACACACCCCATTCAGTTGAAACCAACCTGCCGAATGTCAAGCTCGCACGAAGTAATTATTGCTGTGCTATAAGTGGAAGTTGCATACAACACGACCGCACGTGCACAAACAAACAAATATATTCAGGAGACGTAATTAAACACAAGTGAACGCGTCGACGTGAGTTTTAAGCATCGCACACAAACACACGCATAAGTACAGTCAGCATAGCAGGACGAAATACAACATAAGTCAACCAATTTCCCATACGTACAATCAACAGTTCAGCATTATAATTAATTATCAACACATTGAAAAAGGATCAATGTGTCAGACATTATGGTGAACCAGGGTATTATACATACTTTCCAGTTAATGAATAATACTTCAGACACGTATGACCGCCAAGACCAAAGAGAAGATCGCACGTCAATGAAATACTGGTTGGGGACTACGAGAGACCTGTCAGTGACCAGGCTAAGACAGATAGCTACTGGCATACATGGTGCATGATTTTGTAACCCGTCTGAAAACCACAGACAATTTGATGGGAGAGAACTGGTGTATTTGGACAAAATACTCATTTAAAATGCGTCAGTGGCCGCGAAAGCACGCAAAAAATATAATTCAAAAATGATGAAACAACCGTTGGTGGAAAATGGAAATAATCAAGCACTCTACTCGCATGTACCAGCATGATTCATGCGTTTTTCGTAAAACTATCCTCCAACTCAGACTACCAAACGAATTTCTGCATGTCTAGATTATTGACAAAGTCACGATTTAGTAAACAAAAAACAGGTTACTTTAGGAGCACATGTGATTCAACTAACCTAAGCCATCCTTCATGAAAAATCGATAACGCACCACTTAAAACCATCAATCAACCCAAAAATGTGTACGAATGAAGCGTCGACGTCCGGTAGTGATGACTAGCACTAGCCTCAATCGCCTTCTCTGTCGACAATACACTAATGCACTGTGAAAGGGGCTTAAAACGGTTCATCGCAACATTCAGATGTCCTGAAGACATTGTACAAATCAATCAACCACCCGCAAACACACCTGCAGTTAACACAACCCTTGCCCACATTCTATCACGCACCATATGTGACAGAAACCATCTGTTCAACAACAACGAAAGCATAAACCGCTCACAGAGTATTCAATACAATCCGTCAGCCGTCATGAAATAAAATCTACAAATGTATTCATCCCGATATGTATTTTGTACCGTTTACAAAGTATCTCGAAGAAAAACAGAGGTTACTGTAAGATCAATGAAACAGGAAATTCACAATAAAAACACAGAAGGGTGTCAGCAAAGCTTAATCAACTAAGCAGAAGGTTAGTCTATCAGCTATCCGTAGCGCCAATTCATCAAACATTTCCGTCCAGTTTGCAGTAACCACCTTGACACATATCATGCCGCGGTTTCTACAGGCTTCGTTTTATCCTTTGGTTGAAAACTATGTTTAGGAATGGTGACGCCTAGTCTTCCCGGCGAACCAAAGAGATGGAAAGGGTATTTTTATCAGGTAACGGTCAGATGCTGTTTTCTCTCATTCGTGGTTACACTGGCCACCGACAAGGTGTTAGTCAGGCCAGATGGGAAAAATCCAGCTCACGAGGTTACAACCTGTGACAGACGGGCTGACCACCTTAAGGAACACCCCAACCGTTGGTGATGCAGATTGTGATTATTGATGACGTTGCAGACGATCCTGCGTTGGCAACCGAAGTGGTTATGAAGCATAGGGCTGTGAGGCTTAATAAAAGCACAGTTCCGCACCTTCTTTCTACAGTACTTCTCAAAGATGGTGACGAGACAGATTGCTGTCTGAACTGACCATACTTCTGATCCATACGGGAGATTGAGCAGGTGCCTCATGACTGCTGTCTATCAATAATCATTCCCATTTTCAAAAAAGTTGCCAGGCCATCATGGGCCAACCACAAAGGTACTGGCCTCGTCCCTATCGCATCCAAGCTCTTCACAGGTCACATAACGTGATGGCTCGTGAAACACGGAAAAGAAACAAGTGAGAAGAGAACAGGCAGGTTTCTAGCCTGGTTTCGAGTGTATCTATTGTACCTTCACATTTGTATCAGCACACTCTTCACAAGTCGATGGTCTCGGTATTTCTGGCCTTAGAGACAACGGCGGACTGGTTTGCCCACCCCCCCCCACACACACACGCACCCTCTTGGACTGTCCCCATCGTAAAACAATCCCAGTGAAGTATGCTAGCATCAATAAATCGTTCCACGCCAGCTCTGAGTGCAAAATACGCAGTTATGGGCAACTAACTCGAGCGTACTCCATATCAATCGATAAGCATACCGGGTCTCCCCCTTTCTTTCTCAACCTCGTTGATGGGCGACATTCCGGAACGGGCACTCACAGGTTCCGTTGACCTCAGAATGAAGCTACTACCAGCCAGGTATGTTGACTGATATGGAACACGGACTGGTTTATTTTCTTATGTTAGCAACATACAGAGTCGGATAAACGATGTGGCTGATCTGTATGGTATGCACCTTGTACCATCAAAGAATGAAGTGTTGTTGCACTCACTGGCGTTGGTACTCATCCTGTTCTGTTGATGGTGGCGGGCCACTGGAGACTGTCAAACGCTTGATTCAGGTGGGTAGTGTAATCTTGTCAACTTGTAACATTGCTGAGTAAGTGTCCAAGAGAGTAGAGAAAGCATGTGATGCAAAATCCCCTACTACCTACTAGACACCAAAACATAGCTGAGCTTTCTGTAATTATGACTTGAAGAGAAGTCCCCCATTATTAAGCTGTCGATCGGAGTTAACAGGATAGTTATAATGTCTCCATTTAATGTGATCAGGCAATCTGAATATTGGTCACGAGCGAATGTGGCTCAGTGTTTACACACGACAATTCGACTGTCTAATGTGAGGTTAAAGTTACAGTGATCAGCAGACTTGCCTCATGAAAGTGTAACCGGAGCAACAGTATGCATGAAGTTTCGCATTGTGGCAGTTACTGAGGCTGCTGAAATCGGGTGACAGAATGTGAATCTGTACGCACGAAATTTCTTTGCTAAAGTGTTCAAGTTGTCCTGATCTGCCGGTTGCGCACTAAGCAGCGCGGCACCGCGGCAACCACGTCCGTAACACCAATGTGAAGTGGAGCACAGTATACCCATAAAACGTTGTGTATGTAACGTACTAAAATTACACAGAGGAAATTAACCATCCCCAACAAGAATTTCAACACCTTATGCTATCACCAGACCGTCCTTTCATCCAGTTCGATTTAAGCAAGCAAAGAGAAACGACACTGACAAAGGGCTGCGGGTAGCAGAACCAACGAAAATGGGAGTAATGTCTGCTAAATTCAGTGCTCAGAACAACCAACGGATAAGCATCGCTCAGTCAAGGTCGGGCGATAAAACGGAGTTATGATAATAGAATGCGTTATGGAGATTATGAAATTTGCTTCGAGGCAGATGTTTGTATCGTAACGGTGAATATAGATCAGAATAAGTAAAATTAGTTGAGGCTTGATGCGTGTGGGTGTACCGGTCGTATGACAATTGGGTCAGTTGAGGAGCAAACACAATTCTTGCAGGAAACATGTTCAGCCCATTTCGATCGGCAAACGCGCGGTTTGACATGCTATTCTGGATCGTACTTACCAGACTGCTATCGACCGTGGTGGTTAAAACACTAGAATGACGGGGCCGAAAAACTTGACTTGAAATGCACACAGAGTCCCCGTGTCAACCAGCCAGGCAGTGACTACAGCGGTGTGTTGGGGCTGTTCGGTGACTCGACTCAGTTAGGAGGCCTGGTTTTGAGTAAGCTCTTTGAGTAAGGCCTCTAGATTTTGGCTCCGAGTCTCCAACTGTGGAACGATCGACGGATATGCATGAACAAGGGCAATGATTGGTCTGACGGATCAAGTGGTAAAGTATGACCGGTGAATGGAACCGCACTGTTGGACGAGAGAAAAGAACGTGAGCGGTTGTCACCAGTTGGCTGGCTCGAGCCCGACATGAGAGTGGCACGAGTCCCAATTGCAACTTGGTAAGTTTGAAACTATCTGCTGGCTGATTATCTACTCAACGTCGCTGTTGAACGCTTCCCGGTATCAATCGATTGTGTGGGTGCAAAATACCATCCACTCATCCACACACGATTTGGTGCGTGAATATTTAGCAGTTACACGACCACATCCCCAGCAAGCCGAATACTTCAAGAGGCTATTAATTTGATTTTATGACCAACTCCTATACAAGAATACCATGCAAAACAATTTTTACTGCAATAAATTTGAACAGAGAAGTCAGAAGCGGTTTCTTGCACAATGTACCTCTCGAGAATATTTCGTTGCACCTCATCACGTACACACTGCGACCTGAGGCGACATGATGAAACAAAAAAACGAAGGCAATCATTAAGCGTCTGGCGATCGATGACTGTTGAAAACCGCACAATCCGTGCAGCTCAACTGGTCACGCTGTTCACCACCACCATCACCCGAATCCAAACAACAACACCATTGAAAACACCGCTACAGCTTAACACCAAATGTTATATCGTCTGTGAATTCTAGTGTGAGTGCCGGACCACATGCATGGGCAGAACGAAGCAGCAGCTACGTAACCGGGTCAACGAACACACTCCAGTTTGGGTTCGCAAAACGGCCTTGGATATCACAGTGTGGAACTCAAGTCGGAATGTGACAAGTCACGAGGAACCGGTGTCATCGACCACTCGACACTTGTTGATATGTTGACCCTAGTTGAACCTGGAGAACACCTTTCGGATATGTTATGCAACAAAAGATCGTAGGCTTCTCCGGTTGGTGGGGTGTGTGGGAATTAGCAACTGAAAGCCATCTCTCTGCGTACGGGAAGACTTGTTCATCAGTGTCAGATTGTTCTGGTAACTGATGTATGTTGATGTATGTTGATGTATGTATGTATGTATGTGTGTGAGAGTGTCTTTGTGTTTGTACCACTTCCATGTTCAGTGTCTGAGGCGCATCTTGGGCATCCGGTGGTCGGACATGATTCCGAACACTGAGGTGCTGCGGCGAGTGGACATGGACGGGATGGAAGCCATGTTGATGCTGAACCAGCTCCGTTGGCTCGGTCACGTCCGTCGGATGGGCGATGACCATATCCCGAAACAGCTCTTGTACGGACAGGTGAGAAAAAGTAGGTGAACTCCTGGCGGTCAAAAACGGAGATACCAGGATGTTGTGCAGGTCAGTCTTCCACGTTGTAACATTGACTTCAAATATTGATACGATTTGGCGTTGAACCGGACGGCCTGGAGAAATGCAGTCCGAACGGGCGTCCGAGCGTTTAACGAACAATTGTTGCGCGGTCGCGAACGGAAGCATGCGGTACGCAAATGAACCATCGGTGCCATGGGTCGGGTCGAGGTGATGTGACTATATGGAGTTGCGATGTGTGCGGCCGCGAATGCGCTGGCCGTTTGGGGCTAGTAGGTCACCAACGTACTCATAGTACACCGTCGGCGAAGAGACAACGAGTACGTTAGACTCCCGTCATGTAGGTCATATCAGTGTATCCATTCTGCTGTTTTTAATGACTCATCGGCGAACAGCCTGGTCGTTGACAATCAATCCGCTTCCCTGTTCAGAAACCTGAGTGTCTATGGTCTTCTATCCATTCTTTTCTTCGGCTTTGTCGGTGTATTGTATAATGAGTGGTCTGTCTGGCTTTTCATAGTTCAATGAGAATTTTGCTTTTTATCCCTATCTTCTCTGGGATGCACCAACCTGTACTACCATACTGCAACACTTCTTGTATTAAGCTTCATAAATCTTTCTTCTTATTTTAGGTCTCGTCATTGCAGCCTCTCTCTCTGTTTAGTTTCCGAGAGATAAGGGTTTCCTTTCCTTATTAGCCAATCAAATGGCTAACCAGCATTGGCCGGCTGGACAGAAAGACCCCACTGGCACACCTCCCAGTCTTATTCCTTCGGGTGTACACTGGATATGTGGTGTGTTGGCATGCGCTGCACCAATTGCAGTGATGGATAAGCGCAGGCGTCCTTTGGCTTCGGTCACTGTGACCGGCTAATCCGAATCGGATGCCGCCAACTGCACTATTGATGAGCTCTAATGAGAGCGAAACTCGAGTCTAGTGCTTCTTTTCGAAAGAGGCTGGTTGGAAAGTCTATCTGAACACGAAGGCTGCGATCAAATGTGAGTGATGGTCAACTTGAAAATAAACCAAATCCCCGACTACTCATCAGTAGTCTTTGTGTTTGTTGATTTTGTTGTTTGGCTTCACAATGTTCATTGAGCTTCGTTATATAAACCCTCAGGCTGCAGTATGTTCGAGAGGCACAATGCGCAAAAAACTGTTTCTGACTTATCTGTCCAAGAATGTCACGACTAGAAAGAAACCGCGTGAATTAAGGGACAACAAAAAACATAGGCACGAGCATGGTCACAGTAAGGAATTGGAACGAATTGTGGATAAATGCTAATAGGGGTCGGAATGAACAGAATGATCACAATAGGACCAGAGCTTGGAGGCAAGTAACTTACACGCTTTAAAATGTTGAAATGTATGAATTAAATTGCACCGTAACGAGAAGTACCGCTACACGTAAACCAATGATCTATGGATTTAAAAAGAAGCTTAAGTCAATGAAAAATCACCGGAGAATAGAACTTCGTGAGCAGGATTCACACAGAGGAAAGAGAAAGATGAAAGAAGACTTGTGACTTGGAGAACGTCCGAATTCGTAGCGAGTTCGATGGATGTGTGTGGAGTCGAATGAATTAATGAAGATAACGTGGAGGGGCGAGCGAGGAACGTTGACTGAATGAACAACAGCGTTTTATCAAGTTTCACATCAATGACGGTTACTTGAGTTGTTCATCCAGCTACATGTTGGAATTCTAATGGAATGCGATGCAGTTTACATAAATTGTGTTCGTCGGATCCGTGGGGGCTGAGTGCTACACACCGCCATGTGCATTTCTTTTGCTCAAGATTGTACAGTTCCACTTCGTTTTACTTCAAAATTTTGAGTACACATTGAACATCACTCACAGTTGAAAACAGCATTCGCATTCAGGCGGTGTTTGGTCAACCCCCTTCAAAAAGAAGCGCTAGATTCAAGGCTCGTTCCAGTTAGAGCTCGTCACATCTTTGTCATGAAATCTTTGCATATGAACTCGGTCACGCCGTTGATGCAACTCTGTTAACACATCAGGCACGACCGAATTACCGTATACAAACGACCAACCCCATTCGTTTATGAAAAACGCACAGGTTACCCAACCACCTCGAAAGAAGACAGTAAATGTCCCGCTAATTGTAATCCAAGTTCCCACGATTACCACTTCTCAGCGAGTTCCAATCACAGAAATCACTAAACATTTTGGGCGGCATTTTGATTACCGATTGATAACGAAGGGTTTGGTTAGCATAAGCCGAGCACTACGCACACTGGACGGCAACTGTTACGGTCGCCATGCACTTCTAGCCAACTACTTTCGAAAAGAAGCGTCAAACTTTTTTTCCGTTCGGTAATAGTTCATACCGTTGCTACAACCGGTGCTTTTAGTCAGGGGCTGCGTTCTTATGAGGTGACCGAGTCGCCTACTACACTCATTTCCCCGCCTTCAGCACGACCGAATTATCATACGTAGACGAGTAGTAGCGTTCACCCATTGTGTAATGCGATCAAGTGTGACCGAGATTCACCTTATATCAACCGAATGCTCGTTTGCTTGTCAATAAACAGTAAAACATTCAACAATGTTAATGCATTCTGTGACGTTCATCTGACTGAGAAGTGCTAACCGTGGGATTAGCAAGACAGTGCCACCTCACAAGCCGATTGGACAACCTGAGCAGCATTCTGTCGACCTCAGCAAACCATATTGCTCATTTCTTGCCCATCAATGGACAGTCAGATAAGAGTTTATCATTGTATAAAAGCAAACTGAAATGTGGACAAATTTATTGAGCAGATAGTGCAGTTGGGTTCGGGCGCGTAGAAAGTATTGCGCCGAAATAAAACGATACGGCTTAGAAACGAGGCTACATAGCTGAGGAATAAAATGTAGACATTAGAATGTATGCGATGAAACCTAGACACGGCAGAACACTACTTTGCGCTCAACGTGTTTTTCGAAATATGATGTGATTTATACGCCCACCCCACAAGCACGACCCCAAAGCCAGACCGATGAGCTTGAACCACAGAATGGGGACGTGGTCCAGTGCCTTTGGTGGAATGCAGGGAGGGAGCGATCGACAATGCATGTATGAAAATGCGACAGCCATGAACGAATACTAGCGGTAACGATCAAAACAGCTTGCTACGCAACAAACCACAGTGCAGCTAGTACCGCATAATCCAGAACGTGAATATCTAACTTCCGCCTGGTACGTGGTCGGTTAGTCCCGTTTCGAAGGTCATTTAGCCAGACTAGTGCGGAGTCCAGTCAACGACAAACCGCCGACGCAGTCGAAACAACACACATACACACACACATACATACACACGGTCCGAATCAAAGAATTCTTGTTTGGCTCCACAGGTGCTGGACAGAACCTCATGCCTAAAGTCCAGTACTAGTGCGTAGTTTGTGAACGGAACAACTGTAACAAAATCGAGAACAGCCAGGTTACGTTGATGTTGCACAGTGGACCCGAGTTACAGAAAACTGGAACACAATCAGAACAGAATATCGCTACAAAACGAACGCGTGAGTCATGCAGTGGCGGACAGTGCAGATTAGGTTGTCAGGAGGGGGCCGTAGCATGCCATGTGACAAATCAACATTAGGAAACGATGGAAGAGGAGTTTCGAACTCTGAAACAAAGCTTTAGAATGCCATATGTTTCTTGCCTTCATGCAAGGTGTTCGCCGTCGTGTGAGATACAAGGTTGCATGTGGGTTAGGTGTAGTCAGATTACCTCCATCCAGAGGCAGTTGCAACAACTGGGCTCGAACCAATGGCCATGTGAATGGTAGTTAGGCATCACCATCACCAAGACATGACAAGGTCCTATAACGTGAAAAACAAACGAAATGTCAACGCAGAGTAGAGTTTTCACAACTGGTCAACTCATCCAACTTGTGATTCAGACGGTATTGTATCAAAAAGGCTACGACCGCCAATGCCTAGCTTACTGCAGAAGTCGCATTCCACTAGGGAACACGCCATCACGTACCGACACACTTAGTTGTGTGCGCCTGTCCTCCCGGTCACAACCCGATTGGCCAGTGCTACTCCCGATATCGTAAGTAGTTTACTGGTTAAACTTCGAATCGAATCAGATTGCCAATCCGAACCGACAGCGCGCTCGTCAAATGGGCACCAGTTTGATTTCGCTGCCACCATGATTGGAGATAAAAAGATGGTAGTTAAAGGAACAATTATGCTGGCAACTAAACGCCTGGTTCAGTCACATGCACGCCTATTGTAGGTTGGCTTCTAACCCGAATCTGAGGGTGACCCTATAAAACGACGACCGAAGTGGTTTGGAGTTCAAAAGTGCTGATTCATAAAACGAGCATAATCGAGTTCACAGGAAATCATGGATGGTAGACCAGTGCGTGTGTATCAACTTCCGTAAGTTCCTGTGCAACCAGACACTTAGTGCAACCTCAACTATATCTGATTCGTCTGTTGTAAACCAGTTGGTTAGCTATCAAGGTACGTACGGTAAGTGTTATTAGTGCATTATCAACAATTGGGAATTAAACCCGACTTCAAGTTTGGTAGCAGCTGCAATCAACGCAGGCATTTTTGGTCCAATTCACAAAGAGTTTAATGACCATTCAGTTTCCAATTCACAGTCAAGGCAGTAATTGGGAGCTTGGAAGGATTTGCACAACGCTTAAGCGAGCAATGGTGAAGATATACACCAGTAAGCTGGCGTCGTCACATATTTGTTACAAACGATCTACCGGCAACAGTGAGTGTGGTCGGAATAAAAAGGCTTTGCCCGTTTGCATTGTCAAAAAAGGCGAGGGATAACGTACCTGGCCAATCAAACCCCCTCGGTGACCCGAAACACCGTGTTCACACTCTGACTCCACGCAGACAGTCAACAAACTGTCAACAAAGCGAGCTCAAAGCTATGTGGTTCTGTCGTCGACGCGGACACGCACGTTCAGAGCACAGCTTGTCGCTCAAACGGATGTTCCCACATACGTGTTGGGAGGTCGTCTGTATGTCTGTGTGAGGGGATAGCCAAATGAGTATGGCGGTAGATCTGTGCATGAGTTCCCAACGTTTGGACCAGTTGCCGATCGGTAAACAAAGCGACACGGATATGGATGCATAGGTCAATAGGACTATGGACACAAGAGTACCCTGTCGTCTGCTCCTCCTCCCCTTTTTGTGACCAGCGCAAATCAGTGCATTAGTCGATCGCCAGTTAGCAGACGTGGACACAACAGCACGCACACACACACGTTGATCGAATTGAGTAAACAACGAACGGAGATAAAACCGTAAATGAGGGGGTGACCATGAGAACTGGTATATCGCCCAACCGTAAAGGAAAATTTGCACCTTCCTAGCCAATGTAAGCTGACACAACACAGCTAACGTGGAAAGCATGAAGACACCATGACATTGGTTGACTAATTAACGGTTTACGACTTCAGTTAAAAAGATTTGCGCGAAACAGGTCAAAAAGCGTATCTCTATCCTGACCAAAGCCGTGGAAATGTTCTGATAACATTGCAAACGTGGGAGAAACAGGTATATGGATAGCGGACAACCGGCCCAAACTGACGGTTTGTATTAAGTTGATATTAGGCAGAGAGTAAGTTATTTTAGACTTTGAGTTGCAGATAACTGCAAATATGACCATATTGCGTTCAAGTTGAATATCATACACTAACCATTGTCACACTTCCACAGATTTCTCAGTCTGTCACTTTTCAAATGAAGTACCAAATTCGGGTTTCGCCTTCGTTGTAGCTCATCAGCAGTGCATATCCTTGCCATAACCAGAGTGAGAAGTCCGATCATGTTTTCATGGGGCTACTGTGTTGACCACTGAGCCACTGGGCTTGATTCAGGCAAGAGTGAACTATCACATGCAAGTGTTCAACCACATCCGCTTGTGCGTATTGTTCGGATTGCTCGAGTGCCTTGTGAGAAGACACAGCAACTGTCCTGTCAAGTCCCGTCAATGACTGTACAACTAGGACATTCCTCCACGTTAAAGTCACAGAAATCATTAAATTGTCGCGCGAAATTCTGACCACGGTGAGCAGCAGAGTGTGTAGGATGATCCAGCCGTAGCTAATATGAGTAGTACCTAACTTTATGTTCATTATATAAATTGATCACCACCCACAATTGATTGCAGCTGTCGCATTCCCATAGACGTCTTTTCCGTCATCTCAAACACGGGGAAAATCCAACAAACGGATAGTAGACAATCGGCCCAACATTACGCTTCAAGATAATTTGACAGTAGCATTGTACATTTCAGGTCTTATGCTATAAATACTTATTAATAATAATAATCCAATATTGTTTTCAAGTTGAACATCATTCATATTTGATCATAGTGTTCGTGTTCAGGTAGACTATTCAGGCAACCCCATTTGAAAAGAAGCACTATATCCCTTTTTAGAGTCACAGCCGGAACTACAACTCATGGCCACTTCTTCATGAGACAAACATATTGATCACTGAAGCCATTGACTTCACCACGGGTGAGCTCAAACGAAACCGAAACTCAAACCTAAAGATTCTTTACGAACGAGGTTGACAGATACGTCTGCCTGGGTATGAAGGCTGCAATCAAATGTGTGATGTTCAACTTGAGATTAACCGAGTCCGCAACTACCCATCAGTAACACTGTTTTCGTTTGCGCCAGACCTCATGGACGAAACTTTGATATGGGAAAATGGAAAAATCCGTAACACAACAATGAACGAAAATCGTTGGAAAATCAACATTCAGTTACGCTATCTCAACGAGTGATGTTTCAACAAGCTGATGATTAGTCCATCGTTTCTAGTAGCATCGGACTAGGTGAACGGTATGACGTGGTGAAACCTTGGATGGAGTCGGTAGGTCATAATTCTTTTAAATAAATGTGATGGTAAAACTGAGGTGAACTGAGGTGAACGGAATTTTGTATTATGACCGAGACGGAGGACAATCTCGAACGTGTGTCAAATAGGAAGGGAACACTGTCGGTACCTCTGGAATAAGTGTAGCTCGTCTGAGGGAAAATTTTGGGGATCACGTTGCCTGAGTTTGGGGCGTATGACCTTTTCTCAGGGATCTTAAGAGACAGGTGCACACATAAGACTAAATCGTTAAGAAAGTACAAGCACTCTATGAAGGAAATGCTTGGTGTATTATGAACGATTGAGTACCGGGTTTGCCGCACGGTCCCGCTGGTTTGGCGACTTCAGTGTGCACTGATCGCATGGCCCAGTATTTCAGTTACTAAGTCCACGACGAGCCACGGTACTACTGTGTAGCAACCATCGTTTGCACTACTTGCGTGATCGGAACGAATTCAGCTTAGTCATAGGCAATGGAGAACTGATACAATTCCGATCACATGAACATTGGAGTACCTGAATACTAACCCAGTAATGCTGAAACGCGGCGAATACTGAGCCATGTGGACAGTGTAAATCGAAGTTAATATGTCAATGAGACTATGCTAGGTGTCTACCCCATGCCTAGTCTTCCATCCACGAGTATATGTCATTTTTTCATGAAAAACGGTTACCTATGCTGGAATGCTAGACCTCATGTGTACGCGGACAAGATGACCACAGTCCAACAGCTCAAGATCAACATGTGAGAATAAACTCGTGTCAGGACCGGAAATCGTATTAACAGCAACTGCGTATGTCACTGGGAAAGTCCGAGAAATTGGAGTTGAGAATGGCGGCTATTTATGTTGTGTTGTCTATGAAAAAACTAGCGTTAACGTATGAAAATTAATACTCCATTTTTTAACGTAAAAAAATGACGGCGGTTAGAAGAATATCATTATTGTCAACGTCCAAGGGCTAAAACGAGGAACACAACACTTAAACAAAACAAACAGTTTTAAACGATTCTAAAATACCTATTATGCTGGAATATATTTTACTCTTTCGAACGAAGAAGAGTCAAAACCGATGGGATATGTGCATCAAGAGTGAGTAGTCATTATGGTTCCACAGAACACAGAACCGGTTGACAACTGATCCATCTGGCCAGAACCAACTACGAATCGGATGGACTAAACGGGAATCGCGCCAGATGACTTCCTAGCCTAATCAGTCTTTCTACAGAACAGTTGTTGGCCTTAGGTAGCTTAAAGCAAAGAGAGAGAAAGAGAGAAATGGAGCACGTACAGAGAGATTGGGGGAATTAGTCGAAATGAGACCTTGCTTATTTCTTGGACAGAAAAAAACAGCCCATCTTAAAAGCAATAAGTGGAAAGCGTTGGAGCATGTGGACTGGATTTAGCACAAGAAGCATGGACAATGGAGAGTAACGATGTAATCAGAGATTTACACTCATGCACGCCAGTCATATATCCGGATCCACGGCAAGCTCACTTGAATTTGTTCGCGTAACCACTGTGATAAAAGGCTGAAGTACTCAGGTCACGTGGGTGACTTCCAGGAGGAAGATGAGCCGGTGGTTCTCTTAATTGTACATAGGAAGGACCCAAACAGGTATGAAGGAAAGAACCGAAAAACCGACATTCACGTATTCGCACTGTTCGAATTGGCAACGAACACGAGTCTGTCAAAAATCCCAAGGGTGTGTTTGTTTGTTTCAATGACAGCCTAATTAGCGTTTGTCTGTCCATCAGTTTGTCCACTTGTCTATTTGATCGTGTGAGGATGTGTTCATGCACGTGAGTGAATTCATCTCCCATAGAACAGCTATGTAACTTTGGATGTGCGAAATGGCAGGAATGTCGGTTCCAATGTAAAATACATAATGTTTTCTTTTGCCTCTTTTTCTGAGCGCGTGCACACACACACACGCACACGAGCACGAATGCAGATGGACACGGAACAATGGGAGAAAATCAGAATAGTCATTCGGCAATTTATCCGCGTTTTCTCCCAACAACAGCAGCAACTCGACGGTAGCAGTGGTGATGTGGACAGCGAATAGGGGTGACGTACGCAAACTGGGTTCACGAAGATTTAGGTTAATCTGATTTTTTGAAGCGATCATAAATTTGTTCGGTCTTGTTACGATCTTGCGGTCGGGGCGCGAAAAGCGACCACTTCTGTGTGTGTGTGCAGCATGTGCGCGTGACTATGGTTGCACAACTAATGGAAGAAAGGAAACAAACAAACGGCGGCGGCAGCAGCATGCGGTGGCGCGACGGATGTGAACAAAAACGATTCCGTTTGGAAATGAAATCGCATCAAGTGACTGACCCCTCTTGATTGAAAGACGGAAACTGGGTTGGAGAAGATAGCGTGGGTTAACCAGGATGCGACAAGGAAGGACAGGCTTGGAAGGGTTTGCGGTTTAACACGTTCAGTGTCCGTTACAACTGCGGTATTCCACTCAGCGACAATAGTAAGTAGCAAGACATGAATCAGAAATGGCAATAACTGTTTGCATTTCTTTTGAATAACTAATTTTCTTGTTCAACATGACACTTCAACGTCCTATCAGAGACATGAATAACAAATAACATCGCCTGATGTAAAAATACTTGTTAGGGAAAATTTAAGGAAGTTAACAATGCAATCCGATTTGAGGCAACACATTTTGTTCATTAGTGGCCCGCATGGTCTCCATCGGGTAATGAGAAGCCTTATAAAACTCGGCACGAATGTGATTCGATGTTTCACACGATAACTAACACCACTGCTGCGAAGATGTGCAAACTGTGGAGAAGCAATACAACTGGACAAAACCCTCGTCACCTGTCAAAACCACCGTTCAACATCCGAATTGTAAGTAGCACCGAAACTGATCGCACGATAGGATTACAAAAAAAAGCTGTGGGACAAAGAGATCAATTTGCCACAGCAGTCATTTCGTTCTAACGAACAAGTGACGACAATTCGTAGCCATAAGTATACGACAATATTCTGGCTTGCCACACGCATTGCTGTTTCACGGTAAAACGTATTTGAGTGCAAAGCGAAATTCAGTAATAGGTTGAGACACGTGTGGCAGAGACCAGTGACATATGCGACTTAACAGGTTCCGTTCTCATTTAATCAAAGACCACTTTCTGAACAGAGGTTGCAAGTAATCGACACACAGCCTACTATGTTCAACGTACTCACCCGGAGTAGTGACCTCCTTTCTAAATTACCACTAGCGTCTGGTTTGGGAACGAGGGTGTCAAAAATAACCTGTTTAACAGTGACAGCGAGCAACAGAAAACGGACCCGACCGGACACGCACGGAAGGATTGATAACGATAGACATAAGCCATACATCTGTATCTCTCGATATACTTGATATGACTGACATGTTAGTGATGCTCAAGATGGGGATACAAACAAAAGCATGCAACTCCTCTGACAGGTCAGTGTTTGTTGGACCTGTGCTAGTAACATAGGATTGATGGGACTACAGTTCACTGTGCAATTTATTTGAGCAAATGCAATTGTGTATTAAGAGAGTTACTTCTCTTCATTGTACCAAAGCCATCGTCATCGGGGCATTTGTATTAAAAGGTACAAAATATACTTCGAGATCGAAAATTCCTCTTGTTATAACAGTGTTATTCACTGTAATGTTTTGCCATAACTTGATTAAGATGACACTGATCATCATAAACCTGTGTATCTGCCTCCTTTTCATATCAACTTGTCACTTATTCAGCTATATTCACCAAATGAGATAGATAACCGAATTTTCGCGATCCGGCTGACCAACCGACCACAAAAATTCCTCCTCAGTACTCTTCCGTTATACACATTCTTACAAATTTCGGTTCGTCAAACGTTATCCCACATTTCCTTCGTACCATAAAAACTGGTCGAAATCATGTTACAGTGTTATCGTCCGCCCTGTTTTAACATCCAAACAGATGCGTTACAAGCACCCGGCATGTTAATCGCCCCAACGGCCCCGTGTCTCTGTCGCCAGATGGATATATTCAAGAGTTGTAAACACCAGTCTAACTTAACAGCTGTACAGCGTAAGTGTCATATTCGCGCCTTTGGCACACACACACACACACACACACACACACACACACACACACATTACACATACACGAATAGAGGTCTACACACTCATTAGCGCGTTCGCACCTGTTGCGTAGACCAAACACAACATATGTACCATCAGAACGATGCGGCTTACGTCACTGCTTCCACGTGTGCATCGGCGTGAACTTGTTCCCAGGACTGCAGTTCAACTGACCTCGAAACGCGAATCCACCCCACACGAAGCACATTATGGTGAGTTCAACAGCACGTGGACAAATACGAAAAGATGAATTATTTTGAAATAAGCTGTGGATGTGCTTTGCTGCTAAATCGGTCGCACATTCTGTGTACGTCGTTCAGACTCACTGGTAAGGTAAAGGGATGTAAATAACACCTGTCTTGGAACTTTCATGCGTGATGGCGACCCTGAAAAGCCCACCATTTCCTACAGAACCCTGAAGTTCGTGGCGGAACTAAGGGCCGACGCTATGATTTTGATTCCATGCGTTCTGTCGATCACGCACAGAGATAAAATGCCGGCGCATCGAAAGTGAATGTGAAATAGACAATGAACGAATTGTTACAGATTTGTTTCACGACCTTCGGTACAGAATCTATTTTGGTCCATCACTGGTAAAGTGTACACATTAAAACAAGAAGTTGTCGCGGGCACGGTTAAAACAAGTGAGTATTCGGGGAGCTTTCTAACAAAAACACATCGACCAAACACAGCAAATGTGATATAATCGATCCCTGTAAATAAACAATATTTCCACATATCTATTGACGAAGTGTGGATCTCGTGAAAAATCAGACTTCAGTAAACAGACGGTTTTTGAATAAATCCCCATCTGTGGCTGGTACAAATGTATACAATTAAATGAATACTAGAAAGTTACTGACGAAAAATAGACAACGCGTAAGGTGACTGGGTGAAGAAGGTGACTTCGCTTCGGTTAGGAATGCAAACGAATTCAATCAGACTTACAGCAAGTCATTCATGCCGGTAAAACAAAGAAATGTACTCGTGACAAACTGGGCCCTCGTAAGTCAACTTAGTGACGTGACCTTTGCCAACTGTCCTTGAGGGGTACGCGTACATGAGCATTGCCCAGCCTGATTCCATACAATCAATGTCGGTCACGTGCTGAGCAAACGGGATTATTCAAGAACATCAACTCAGCTACCGCCGAGACGATCGGAACATACCCAAACTACTCAACATTTTGTATGTGAAAACAATCTATTCAAACGCCGCAGCTTCCGTGGGCATCAAGTGGTTACACAAGCGACCAAGGTCAACGTGTAAGATCGCTGGCCCCACAAGCGCATTCGCCAACACTGTCATGATAGTCAGTATCATAATTTATATTGTGTGCGTAATTTTGTGGTGCAATGGCCTGATTGCAAAAACAACACAACTCAAGGCAAGTAAGACTGTGTTCGCGCTAGTGTGATTGTTCCAATCAAGATGTTCACGACGCTCATTTGGTTGGATTGTCAGGCACAACCAGTTACGAGGTCGCAAACGAGTAGCGGTATCAATTTCTAACCGTAGAATGGGGAGCCTGAATCGCGGTTATACGGACTGATCATCAGGATTCTCTGTTCAAGTTAACTCGACCGTTTGAGAGCATTCAACCAGCTGATTAGGTGGTGGAAAGCAACGATGGGGGTAGGGGAGCAAAAACAATGAAAAAAGCCGCGAAGCCGACTGACACAGACCGTCGGGCAGAAATGGGACATGTCACTGCGCACATCATTTCGTACCCACCTATCAACTGCCTTTCTGATGAGGTTCACGTTTTCTGGTTCCATCGTATCCGCTCGCCGACTCACTCAGCACTGTATACACAAATACCGGCACACACGAGGCATTGGGAAATGATCGTAGAGATTCATCGAGTAGGCAACGTTTTTTTTCCAAACGCTGGACTAAATTGAAAACACTTGTTCCTGCGCCAACTGTTACCGGCCCCGCCTCCATCCAATTAGAGCACCTGGCGCGTTCGCGCATAAGGCACTAATGCACTAATCATGTTTCCATGCTGTCGCGACATAATACGCATTCTTCTGATTGCACACACTGTTCATGAAAAAATGTTGAAGGAGCAGAGTGACTGTCACATTTGTGTTCAGGCTACCACAATTACAATGAAGTAATGTCCAAGTTGGAGCAGATGAACAGCTGTTGTGGTGACTGCTTCAACAAACAATCTCAACACACACGTACACCATAACGTAATAAAAACCGTTGCGGTGTGCCAAACGGAAATGGATGATTTTTCATTTGCAGAACATACTCGCCTTTCCATACGCAATTCTTTCGATCACACTTGCCTTAAAAACACATCAACTCATCTTTAAAGCGATCTTGAACCGGATCATGACAGCCTCACCGCCTGATTCAACGGTTCGTCGCTTTCAATTGAATCGTGTCAGTTGGATGGAACAGAGGGTAAAGTACAAAATATCAAATCACCAACGGATAAGTCAACAGCAGGTCAGACACCATCAGCATCAGTAAACCAGTGCTTCTCCGGGGACGATGTGAACACATACGAGATTGATACTGACAAATTGGACGGTTGAGAGAAACTTCAAATTTATAATTACAAGGATCTAAGATTCCTTTTAGGTGATGTTTAGCCCGATATTGACAAGCCGCTATGATTGCAACAAGGTCAGTCATCACAGTAACTTTCGAGCACATATGTTAAATTCTACAAAAAGTGCTTCGTAGTCACTGCTCCAATTTGGACGTCCCCGTAATACACGTTAAGTGGAGAGGGCGATCAGGAAGCTGAAGTGGTGGTAAATCAGACAAGTCTGAGACTGAAAGCTTCAAACTTCAGTAGTGCCTTACGGTGTATCGAATTAACAGACACCGGCAGAACAGTGAGAAGCAGTTTTTTGCGCATTGTACCTCTCGAACACGTTTCGCTACATCTCATCAGGCACATACTGCAGCCTGAGGGTTTATATAACGAAGCTCAATGAACATTGTGAAGCCAAACAACAAAATCAACAAACACAAAGACTACTGATGAGTAGTCGGGGATTTGGCTTATTTTCAAGTTGACCATCACTCACATTTGATCGCAGCCTTCGTGTTCAGATAGACTTTCCAACCAGCCTCTTTCGAAAAGAAGCACTAGACTCGAGTTTCGCTCTCATTAGAGCTCATCAATAGTGCAGTTGGCGGCATCCGATTCGGATTAGCCGGTCACAGTGACCGAAGCCAAAGGACGCCTGCGCTTATCCATCACTGCAATTGGTGCAGCGCATGCCAACACACCACATATCCAGTGTACACCCGAAGGAATAAGACTGGGAGGTGTGCCAGTGGGGTCTTTCTGTCCAGCCGGCCAATGCTGGTTAGCCATTTGATTGGCTAATAAGGAAAGGAAACCCTTATCTCTCGGAAACTAAACAGAGAGAGAGGCTGCAATGACGAGACCTAAAATAAGAAGAAAGATTTATGAAGCTTAATACAAGAAGTGTTGCAGTATGGTAGTACAGGTTGGTGCATCCCAGAGAAGATAGGGATAAAAAGCAAAATTCTCATTGAACTATGAAAAGCCAGACAGACCACTCATTATACAATACACCGACAAAGCCGAAGAAAAGAATGGATAGAAGACCATAGACACTCAGGTTTCTGAACAGGGAAGCGGATTGATTGTCAACGACCAGGCTGTTCGCCGATGAGTCATTAAAAACAGCAGAATGGATACACTGATATGACCTACATGACGGGAGTCTAACGTACTCGTTGTCTCTTCGCCGACGGTGTACTATGAGTACGTTGGTGACCTACTAGCCCCAAACGGCCAGCGCATTCGCGGCCGCACACATCGCAACTCCATATAGTCACATCACCTCGACCCGACCCATGGCACCGATGGTTCATTTGCGTACCGCATGCTTCCGTTCGCGACCGCGCAACAATTGTTCGTTAAACGCTCGGACGCCCGTTCGGACTGCATTTCTCCAGGCCGTCCGGTTCAACGCCAAATCGTATCAATATTTGAAGTCAATGTTACAACGTGGAAGACTGACCTGCACAACATCCTGGTATCTCCGTTTTTGACCGCCAGGAGTTCACCTACTTTTTCTCACCTGTCCGTACAAGAGCTGTTTCGGGATATGGTCATCGCCCATCCGACGGACGTGACCGAGCCAACGGAGCTGGTTCAGCATCAACATGGCTTCCATCCCGTCCATGTCCACTCGCCGCAGCACCTCAGTGTTCGGAATCATGTCCGACCACCGGATGCCCAAGATGCGCCTCAGACACTGAACATGGAAGTGGTACAAACACAAAGACACACTCTCACACACATACATACATACATCAGTTACCAGAACAATCTGACACTGATGAACAAGTCTTCCCGTACGCAGAGAGATGGCTTTCAGTTGCTAATTCCCACACACCCCACAAACCGGAGAAGCCTACGATCTTTTGTTGCATAACATATCCGAAAGGTGTTCTCCAGGTTCAACTAGGGTCAACATATCAACAAGTGTCGAGTGGTCGATGACACCGGTTCCTCGTGACCTGTCACATTCCGACTTGAGTTCTACACTGTGATATCCAAGGCCGTTTTGCGAACCCAAACTGGAGTGTGTCCGTTGACCCGATTACGTAGCTGCTGCTTCGTTCTGCCCATGCATGTGGTCCGGCACTCACACTAGGATTCACAGACGATATAACATTTGGTGTTAAGCTGTAGCGGTGTTTTCAATGGTGTTGTTTGGATTCGGGTGATGGTGGTGGTGAACAGCGTGACCAGTTGGGCTGCACGGATTGTGCGCCCCATATCCACCGTGAAACGGGTTTTCAACAGAGTGGCAATGTCATCACCCTTGTATGGCAGACGGAGGTAGACACTTAGTTTGGGAGCCGTTGAACACATCGCGGCAGCCGGCTTTTGGTTGCCAATTTTCTCCACAGATGCTGATAGATAGCCATTCCCTGTGAACGTGGTTCTAAATAATGCCATCCCTTTGGACAATGTTTCTCTCGAACAGATTCGTCTTGCGAGCGAGAGAACAAAGTTCTCGCCAAACCCCTCTTGTACTGGATCGGCACAAAACCGCGAAAGTGCAGGTACTGCCCAATCCAAATGTGTTTCCAGTAGACGGACCGCAGTACAGAGTCGTTGTTCTAGCGCTCCGTGAGAACATCCAAAAACGCCGGGGTTTCAATCTGCTCGTGCACAATGGTGAAACTAAGTTTTGAATTCAACTTGTTCATTGAATCGAACATACTTGTCATCTCCTTGGTATCGGCAAATATCAGGATATCGACAACATAACGCCAGCAGAAGTGAGCCTGATTGATAATAGTGTCTGTGTTCCGTTTCAGGTGGGCAACGAAAATGTCGGCTAGTAGCAGACCGAGTGGCCTGACCATAACAACACCATCAATCTCTGAATAGCTAGTTCCCTGGAAGTAGAACTTTACGTTCGCTGTGCACAGTAGCAGGTGTTCAAACTCAAATGCGGATAATCCTATGTTCAACTGACCTGAGTCAATATATTGACAAATCATATCAACCATGTGCATCAGATAAATACTTGTAAACAAGGAAGCGGAGTCCAAACTGTCCATATGCTTGTCGCCACAGTCCAAACCATGGAGTAACTCGATTAGTTCAAAACTATCTCTCACAGTTCTCCGAACCACTCAGTGTCTTACGGACTGAAGAAGTTCGGTCGTCCACTGTGCCAGCTTGTGTTGTGGAAAACTGGACATGGATAGTATTGGCCTCAGTTGTACACCAACTTTGTGGAGTTTGGGCAGGCTATACAGTTGCGGAGCGTGTGATCCCCTAGGTGTAATTGAATTTGCCGTTGACCAATGACGTGTCCATCCAGCACAGTGCAAAAAAATGTTTCTGACTTCTCTCTTCAAAATGGTTAGGGGAAAAAGTTGCTGTTTTTCTGAAGACGGTAAACAGTCCAGGTGGATCGGCCAGGTTTAGTATAAACAACGAGCAGCAGTCCAACTTCAATATTAAAAATGCATTCAGGTTCAACGGAAGTGAGAGACTGGAAAAATCGGTGAACGTTAAAAAATGTAATGATTGGTTATCCAACCGATAATGACAGCCGATCTCGATCCATCGACGATTTCGGTATATCTACTGGAGTGCAGCAAGGAGCCCTGCGCTGTTTTCGGTTTATCAGTTTGCACATGCGAGCTTATGAGTGTTGTGGAGATCATACTGTGGTCAAACAACCAACCACTTGGGTTTCCAATGAATGTACATTGACCACACACGTGGTCAAACTAGGAGTGGACACAAAACACGCGCTTCCATCGATCGACCTGTGTCATCGTTCCGCTGTCCATTCGAACAACCAAAGCTTTCAGCTCTCCGTGAATTGGTTTAGGACAAGGAGAGCAGTCAGAACTGTGCTAAATCATAAGTCACGCGACATTTGACAAACGTGATTGACAGACGTGAACAGCGGTCTTTCAGGAGATGGTGACGAATGGTGCAGCAGTCAGGGCAGGTACACACAAACCTGCACCATCCGAACCATAACGTAACCTGACCGACGGCGACACTAACAATCAGCCCAATCGATACAACCTCAAATCTCCAGTTTACGTTGCCAGGTGGTGCCAGGCTGTTGATTTTCAATACGTGCAGAAAGCAGTCGTTCACAAAATCGTGTTGTATATTGTCATGTTGAAAAACACCATTTTCACACATAGTTCACTAATTGGTCGCGGCGAACCTAACGTAGAAGAAGGATGAATGCATTGTCCTCCTTAATTAAACACCTCACTCTTAACCAGGTGAGCAGTCTTAGTTGTCTTGAGAACACCGACGGAACGACCTACTCTGATTTCCGAAACAACAGGAATATACGAAAGACGCCAATTCCAAACACCGGGTCCAGCCACTCTGCGGCGCCGTTCGTCCCAGCCAAGTACAAGGGATTAGTGTTTTTAGGCTGAATTGACTGTGTACCGACGGAAATCGGATGACAAACGGTTGTGAACCGAACAGTATTTCACGGCATTTATGGACGAAAGAAATCTTACTTCGCCTGTTCCCTTCTACTCGCCAGATATCACTCACGTGTCAGTGACGTGCTACAGAGAAACGGTTTTTGACAAGCCACATACATACATTACTGATTTGCTCAAGTGACACATCTGTCCGTGTAACCGTTGCACTACATGTAGTAGTAATAATCTAAGAAAGATGGGAACAAAAAATGTTGTGAGGTTCAATCTCAGATAGAACCCGCCTGAGAAGGAACACCGCGGAACAGCTGGTTCAGTTCAACAGCTCTGGCGCTCCTACCACTCGCGGTGTTCATGAAACTGATGGAGATCAGGAGGGGTGTCAAACGTTCGACGAGTAACGAAATGGATGACAATTCGCGTTCCGATTAACCGAACATCGGTCGCGGCGCCTGGAAACACCACAATGACGCAATTAAAACATCAATTATGACCGTCTGTTCAGAGAAAAGTGGCAATCTGAAGTGAATGAATGCCCAAACAATTATTGACCACGCCCGCCCGTATGCCTCTTTCCCCATCCAACATCACATGGACTGATGCATAAACAGTGTAGTTCTAGAATCTCCAGGTGTTTCTGTTAACTAGAGTCCTACTCAGCTGGTAGGCTAAACGAACTAAGGACCAATCACGTAACCCACGTTGTCAGCGTGATGTATAAACCAACAAAGCTAGCCAACCAGCGAGCCACTGAAATCAAAACAGTATAGGTTTTCGTTCAAGAGGACAGTGGATTCAGTGAAGTGCAGAACAAGAAAGGTAGCGCATGTACTCGGTTTTACGGCTCTCGGGATGGTCTTCTGTTCATCATGACGTTTGAAGCCAATGAATAAATAAAGCGTGTCCAACGGAATGTTTTATTTCGAGTAAAGGATTCCACATTGTAAACTATAAGATGTTTTCCACACCCGGAAGGCGTGACATATTACCCCAATACGGCGCCGAGTATCTGCGTCGGCATCTAACCTCGAACTCGATACAACGGTTAGCAATCGCAGTCGCCAACGTTGAGCCATTTCAAAGTGAACTTCATCATATGTCGAATGTGTGGAGCAGTCGATCGATAGCAAAAACGAGACATATTCCCTTAACCCCAACTATCTCTCCTATCATGGTCAGGTACATGTAGAGCGTAAACGCGGAGGGCTGTACTAACTAGCATTTCAGATGCTTCAGGTACAGCCTTGTGACACAGAACAGCAGTCAGACGAAAAGCATTTACCATCAGAGAGTTGTCCGTTAAAACCCTTAAAGCGAAAGGTTACTAACGAACAATGAGCACAAAGTAGGACTATCGCCATAGCTGCGGAAGAGCTATTTTCGGCAAGAAGGAGAACACCATCAGAAGCTGACCGCAAAGAAGACCACTAATGCTGTAGAACGTTTAATACTGGCCGCCGATACACAGAAAAACGTTAGAAAAACGAATGGTCCCATAAGAAGCGTGAAGCACATTCGAATACAAACCACCTCGTAAGACAAGTATTATTACCCAACGAAACTCTGCAAGATCAGACTTAACGAGTACATTCGCGACAGGAACCAACGCAAGAAAACAAAGCCATTGTTGCCTGATGAAACCAATTCACTCATTTTCAACTCCGTCCTCTACTGCCAATTGCCTTATTTTCAAACCAAAGCAATCGGTAAACATGACGTTTCTGACTCCCACACTCCTCGATAAACAAGTCAATAAGCTGGATGTGTGCGGTGTCTTCAGAACGCGTCTTCACGATCCTGCCACTGTCCTTCACTTGACTTCACCCCTGGATAGTACTTGCTATGGATCGACGGTAGTTCTCAGGGTTTCCAGGGACCATGAAACTGAATCGTGAAGTCAAGCTGGAATGTGGATTGCACCGGCACCGGGCTCTAAGGCGAATCCCAGTAAATGGTCGTCTATGTGCTGTCAACTTTAACACTCCAGTCAAAGTCAGCCGACATAGGCCAGAGAAGCGTTGTTTATTTGTCATATCCGCATACGTTCCAACACACAACAATTCAATCACTGTCAAGAAGCTTCCTACGATGCCCTTCTTGATCAACTGAGACAAACTAAGCACTCGGACATCGCTGTACATGATGGGGATGCACACACACACACACACACACACACACACACA
>QNGE01002002.1:34880-61721 GCA_008508345.1 Paragonimus westermani | reverse complement strand
TGTGTGTGTGTGTGTGTGTGTGTGTGTGTGTGTGCATCCCCATCATGTACAGCGATGTCCGAGTGCTTAGTTTGTCTCAGTTGATCAAGAAGGGCATCGTAGGAAGCTTCTTGACAGTGATTGAATTGTTGTGTGTTGGAACGTATGCGGATATGACAAATAAACAACGCTTCTCTGGCCTATGTCGGCTGACTTTGACTGGAGTGTTAAAGTTGACAGCACATAGACGACCATTTACTGGGATTCGCCTTAGAGCCCGGTGCCGGTGCAATCCACATTCCAGCTTGACTTCACGATTCAGTTTCATGGTCCCTGGAAACCCTGAGAACTACCGTCGATCCATAGCAAGTACTATCCGGGGGTGAAGTCAAGTGAAGGACAGTGGCAGGATCGTGAAGACGCGTTCTGAAGACACCGCACACATCCAGCTTATTGACTTGTTTATCGAGGAGTGTGGGAGTCAGAAACGTCATGTTTACCGATTGCTTTGGTTTGAAAATAAGGCAATTGGCAGTAGAGGACGGAGTTGAAAATGTGTGAACTGGTTTCCTGGGGCATCGGAAACTTCAAAACTCCCAGCCCCCCATTAAAGCATTCTGCATATGACGTTACACTGAGCTCGGTTGGATGCTTATAGCCTGCCACTTAGCGTTCTAGTGTGATACCATGCATAGGCGTATGGTTGAGCTGTTACCCCTTTCAATTTACCGGAGTTAAAGCTGCACTTGATTGCTCTTTGACTACTCCAGTCGCCCCTCATATGGTGCATTAGTTTTCAACTCCACGCTTAGAAACAGGGCACGAGTGGGCACGTATCACACACGCGTTAGTAGACGTGACATATTGATCGAAGCGGCTGCGTTTAAGGATTGAAATGTGATACACATTGTAGACCATCTATCCTGTTCCAATATGCGTGGAACTTTTCGTGGCGCAGTGACTAGGGCGTAAAGACGAACTGCTGGTGAGCACACAACGTGTTTGATCGATAACAGTACAGTGAATTGCACGGTGTGACGCGGCGTAGGTCGACGGATGTCTTGGTGAAACTAACCTTGAGGTTGTCTCCAGCACGAGTTTGGTAATAAAAGAGTGAGTTTGATCGAGTAAGATAGCCCGTCAACTCAATGTTACGATCATACACGATTATGTGCACTTGAGTAATAGGGGTTAGGGGGTGGGTAGGCTGCAGCTTGCCACCATGAGTAGACAGTCAGCGGCCAGAAAACCTCGAGCTGCCCCAGTTTAGAAGTACTAAAGCCCTACCGTCAATCGGTAAGAAACGTAGACCTTCCAATTCGACTAGTGAAAGCTACCAACCCACAAATCAATCCCGCCCTGACTAACCGGAAATGACAGGACGAACACTAGAAACTCTTACGTCGACAGTTTAGGCTAACCAAACCGCGTCACTGTTCACATTTGACTGTTCTGGTCGCGGGTATGTGCACCTAAGCCGCGCCAATCCATTTGAGTCAAGTGTTCAAGCGGTGGGTGGAATCTGACCCATCCACTCCCTTCCACTGGGCTATTAGAGTCGCCAGCAGTTACATGAACCGTTAACCATCTGGCGCATCAGCGACAGGTAGTAGGAATTCCACGAGTTTTCGATCTGGATTGGGGAAGTCGTCTTATCCACTGTCAGAGGAAGCTTGCCATAACATCATGTCCCCAATGTCGCACAAACCGACCGCTGCAGCAGTGTAGTAGATGGTCCGTAACCACCTTCGTGAGGCTTGTCCGTACCATATTATCGCACACGTTGGCCAGCCCAAGCCCTGCACATTAGACACTGAGATTACTGATGTGCGTCTGAGCTGTAGGGTGACCTAAGCGCTTCGTTTTGATGAGTCATGTTTGCTTGTCTGGAAGTCAGTGCCACGCCAGGAGCAGGCAGCTGGTGGAGAGCAAACAAACGGACAACAGGGTAAGCGAAAACGAAACGCTCATTTCGTGACGTTTAGGTAACGCTCAAGCAACACGTCCAGACAGACCTAATCGAGCGGCGCGGGAAAAGAAATAACGTAGGTGTGGGAAAGATAACACAACACACCAATTATCCGAGTGAAATTAGTCTAAATGTTTACACAGCTGCGAACATTCGAAACGTCACAAAAGCAGGTTTAATCATTTAGTCCGCTGCCATTTTGTTTACTCGACAGTTCGTTTTTTGTCTCGTTTAAAACGAGTTTATTCCATTCTGATTTAAAACATACATACTTGTACATGCAAAGTCCAGACCACGGTTGGCGGTGTCTAAATTACCTTCTGGCGTGTCTTAGAAACGAGAATGAACCGGTTGGGAACATATGCGTGCCCTCTGTTTGAACTAAGATTCAACAGCGGCATCAGATGGGATACTAAGCCAAGCAGTCCATTAACTTCGCTGGGGTCAGCGGTGTACGGGCGTAAATGGAACGGAGACCTCAGCAGCTAAGTATCGCTTAGGTTCAATCTTTAAACCAACGTGTGTCTGCTGCCACCATACTGGGCATTTTCAGGTTGCCTAAACCTAGACAGGGGCAACTGAGGCAACTGAAGTCTGAAGGTATATCTGCAAATGACGGCAGACCGTTATTATTGACGAAACACTGCGAGTTCGCGAGACGTGAAATGAACACGTCTAGCCGTACGCTCATACAGATGGCGGAGGGCCTATCGGTCGGCCAAAGAGTGTAAGTTCGATCCTTATGAAAAGCCACATAGTGATAAACATAATTCCGATGAAGGTTTTACCGAATAACGATCAACCAATTCGGAGCCGCTACAATCGAAGTCGATACAAGACTGAACATTCAGTTTATGCGTGAAGAGCCTGAAATGTTTAGAAGTAAAAAATGACTCTGGAGGAGGCACCACACAGTTTTGTCTGCTTCTCTCAGACAACCCACAAAGACGCTCCCTTATTTCTGAACTGACTTCCGTAGTACGCTGTGCGGAGGTTTTTCTGCTATGCTGTATTATTAAAAGGAACCTAAGGTTATCGCTGATGAAGTAATCACAATCAAGTTAGGAACACGCGTGAGTGAGGTGGAACCCACCCACGCCCACCAGAAAGGTAACAGGTAATTCAAGCCTCTAAATAGCTAGAATGCAATTCGGATCTCGACCTCCGGGAATTAATGGCGCAACAAGTGTCAGAATCTATTACTCAATGTCCGAAACAATGACGGAGTGATACAGGCCAGTTCCCTCTGAATGGAAAGTGGTATCAAGCGTTCTTACGGTTTATTGTGGTCACTGATGACGACCATCATAGTTTTAGCAAAAACTGATGGATTGTCCCTACACACCACAGAATGTGAAAGCTGGCTGAAAGAAGATACCCTTTATGTGTTTGCTCAGCTGAGTAATTTCGATATGCTCAACTGATCGGTAAACTCGAACTGGGATGCGATGAGGATGGTTACTCATGAGTAGAACACTGAAGACGAGTCAGTTAGTATGAGATACCACGTATCAAGGGAACTTCCAGTTGAATGGGAAATGAGCTGAACAGAGGCGATGCCATGCCTGGGAATTACACTGTTTCACAGAGTTGGCCGCCCACACTGTACTAGAGGTTGACATAATGAAAATGCACTGATCGCATGCACACGTGTATCTGTGCAGCAAAGCGTTTAGACAGTTGTCTGTGCAATCAATGCACAAAAAACCACTCGTCGTTCACACTCTGTATCACCACCACCACCACCTAAACAGATCCAATTTCGGGGCCAACACGCCATAAGTTGCGATTGTTCGAATTGTTACATGTGAAGCTTTTTGGCCTAGATAGCTCGTGTGCTACGCATGTCCGGAGCAAGGGAGACGGTGGTGGTGGCCTTTGGAGCCCAGCACTGCAGCTAGCCCTGTTTGGCTGGTCAAGTTCGCCAGTTCTCCAGATCGCACACAAATACGCACATACACACACACACACAGACTCGGGTACAAATTGGCACTGGGACACAAAACGACTATAGCGATAGCGAAGGTCAACTGAAACTTGAAACAATCGTCAGGTGGTCTTCTGTGCACATCATCATCATCAAAACAGTCTAGCGACCTCGGTTCACGAAAGACGGGTGTGCAATGGAAGCAATTAGTAGCATTGTGATTTCAGAGTGGGTTATGCGATCCTCCTGTCTATAAGGAAGGGGGTGGCAAGCCACAGAGATGTTTGCTTAGGCCAGGCTCCCAAACCTACCGCCAACTGAGGCGAGGATGATGCTGATCTCGATGAACAGGCCTCAATTCGCACCACATATGGTGGGAAGAGGAAATTGTAACCATGTATGAAACAGCTGAACAAGGCTGACATAACAAACCTACACACAGAAAGCCTGTTGGAAGTGAATGTACAAACTAGCCGGTGGCTAAAACATTTTGGTTGTACACACAAAACAGTATAAAGCAAATTCGCCATTCCTCCTATAACAGCATACACACAGACCAAAATGCACCGATCGGAATTGTCGTCAGGCCACGATCTGCACGCTCACCGCAAGGTATCAGTAAAACGTTGTCATCAGGAAAGCGGTGTAAAAACGGATAGAGTTTTAACAATGAAAAATGGTAGGATGTCTATCTGTAAGCAGAGTGAGCACGTTTGCTCGGGAGTAGTGGATCGATGATTCTTCGGGCGTCTGGTTGTGCTAGCGACAATGCTCCCTCTATGGTTCAGCTCCAACCAGGGTATTTTTCACACTATCAAAGAATGACTGATGTGCCCAAGTCACATGGACTCTGCCACATGATAAACGAGATTAAATCTATCGCTGATTCGATGGAAACGTTGTTAAGTCAGCGGTTTTCCAGTTGGCGTCCACTGAGCAGTATTTTTAGAAGCGGCGAGTCTAATTGTTGACCCGACTGTTTGTTGCTTCGTTCTCATAAGGCTGCCGTCCATCGTTCCCCTTCACCTCCTTTGTACTGTCATTTGGCTTTGTCGATTAGCGCCTAACAGCACATCTAGACCTCAGAAGGCTTTTGGTATTTCGTATGTTCAGCTGCGTCCGTTGGAACGTTAAAACCATCCAAATATCCAAGTCGGACGGTTAGCATCTTCATGACATGACACGAACTACAGAATAAACTGCCAGCCCCATGAGGCTTGGGCACAGGGCAATTTGCTCGCGTTCAGACCACTGATAAAGGGACTGGGCGACTGACTAAGCAGTGACGTGCATCCGGTTCTCAAAACATCCGAGATCTACGTGACTAGCCAATGTTAAGCTAACGCACCAGCTTAAAGACATCACATTGTAACCGGGACTGATGGTGTTGACTAATTTTTAGATTTGTGTGCACAGTTCGCCTCAAACAAAATGAAGCTGACAACTTTCGAGTTGCGCTTGGGGTCAAAAATGGCTGATGTCAACTTATTAACAAAGATGGAGTTGCCATATGGTCTTATTGAAGCGCGAATGGAACAAAAAGATGGTCCAGTAATCACCTATCAGCCGCGCTGATTAGATACATCAACCGCGCATTCCAAATAGTTCACTTGACCCGAATGAGGTCACACGGATGATAGATTCGTTCAAGACAGTCCACGTAGAGAACTGAAGTCGCCTTGCAGCTTAAACTATTGATGCCAAACTATGCCACAAATTTAGATAGCTATCTATCTTCCCCATTCCAGGACGGTAGCACTAGATGGATATCGATAGTAGAAGCACGCTTTCAGATGATCTGGGAAACCTGAGAGAGATTCAGTGCCAACAGT
Organism: Paragonimus westermani; assembly: GCA_008508345.1. Classification (NCBI taxonomy): domain Eukaryota; kingdom Metazoa; phylum Platyhelminthes; class Trematoda; order Plagiorchiida; family Troglotrematidae; genus Paragonimus; species Paragonimus westermani. The sequence goes on along the minus strand of QNGE01002002.1, from coordinate 56,014 downwards.
AATAGCAAAAATCTGGGACTGTCTGTCTGATACATGACTTCGTTGACTTAACCGTCTCAAGCTCATAGAAGAAAACATGACGTTGTCATCCAGATAAATCGAGAACTCAACCAGCATAACTTCATCAAACGAAAGGTGACTTCTGAGATGACAACTAAGATGGTCAAATCACCAACAAGACTAAATTGTTCACAGTGTACCTATAGGCCTGACGATAATTTTGTCGTGCAAAAATACGATCAATGAACGGGCGAACACAAGTGTTTCGGTTTAAAACAATATCAATAGCACCTCCGAACAGTTTTGCTATGCTGGTAGATCAGGCCTGTCGATTTATAAAATTGGGGTACGATGGACTGAAATGTGCAACGCCCTTCAGTACGCAAACAGGTGAAGAAGGTGGCAACAAAGGGGTGAAGCTCGTCACACGAACATCAAATGGTCAAAACAATGAGCAGTGAGAAACAATAACGACGTTTCATTGTCGTCCGAAACTCATGCGTAATAACTCTAAACGTTTCTGTCTTGACTAATACAAACATACCATGTCGGAAAGTTTCTCCAACCGCTCTGGAAATCACGCTCGAATTCACCATCCCCGATCGAAGATGATCGTCAAATGAGCACTGATCAACCCTTTTCAGTGGCCTACCGCACCGTCCAAATGAGCAAAATTTGCCCTCCAGAGACTATTGCAATCAGGATACCTGGTCCCAAAGCCATATGCTTAAAAGTCGTATCTGCTCTTGCCTCAAATAAACCGCATAGACAACACACCTGGGCGATTCAACAAACCGGAAAAAGTGAACATGAAATCACCAACTGAGTATTAACTTGGACTTTCTGTACTTTGTCCAATTGATGTATCAGTCTAACCCTGCTGTCCTTTCATATGACTGTGCCAACCAGAATGAACATATATTCGTCCGCATGCATCCATTCTAATTGCCGTGATGGGCATATGTGAAACTCTGAGGATGGAAGTCTGATTAGTTGTGGGTAACGGGAAGTTGTGCCCACAAGAACCTCTTCTGAACACAAAGATCGGGGTTGAGCAATCGGAAACAGTCAACATTCAGAATCCAAGCATTCCAGGTCAATTTCTCGGAACTCAGTCGAAAACTTGGAAAGCATTTTTTACTGACAGAATGATTGGAATAATTAGAGTGGAACATGTGAGTGGCAATTAAGCTTGGAACCCTGTTAAATCGTTTCGAACCCACAAGTTGGAACAACAACTGCGACAAGAATACCCATAATCCTTAGTGCCGAATATTATTACTTACCTTGGGTTACTGTTTTAATATTCATTACGGTGCAACTAGTGTGAATTTGTTGGTCTTGGACTGAGAAGATTCGTTCCCACTAGTTATATTCCCTATTTTATCTCACCAACCTGACACTCATTCTCAACACCCTATCTACCTCATTTTTGTTCTATTGAACTAGTTTGTCATTAATCGTCTTCTGTGCGAGTAACCATTCTTGACCTGGCCTACATGCGCAACGGTTCACCTTTGGGCTTGCTGGCTCTGTTGGGAAACAAGTGATTTTGTTGGACGATTGAAGGTTCACTTATGGTAATTATTGATGCACTTTCTTTAATAGAACCGTAGAAATATTTTGATCCAACTTTGTTTTCAATTTGGGGGTCTGTTTTCGGGCCACGCGTAACTCAACGATCACACGTACATCGTTACAACTAGTCTGATGACCAAACACGGAAAACAAGTCCTGCTCGTTATTTTATCGTTCCCGCGAACTCAGTGGGTATTTTCAAACGAGATGAAGGCTCAAGTAATCGCATTTTCGTAGAAAATATGCTGTGTTTATCAGGCCCACTGGCAGTATCACCTAGGGAAATAAATCGATGCTATGCGGCTCTGGAAATTGACATTTCTTGCAAGCATGCGCAGGAAGTAAATGTTGTGGATTTGTCGGACGAACTTTGTGGTCTTCAAATCATGTCACTGATTGGCTTACGAGGCGAATATCCATGTCCAGGGCACTGTCGGGATCACGTGACCCACGTGGTTTGCTTCGTTCCAGACAGTCTTTAATCAAAGATAGGGCGCAACGTCACGGAAAGTAAACGAGGGACAAGGTAGAACAGTCCTCCACGTGAAACAATCAGGTATCGGAACCAGACTGAGTAATGATAATTCGTTTAGACTTTATCATATGATGGTATCACGACCACGCCAGCCCTCTATCAGTTAAAGTTCTCGTCCCAGGGCTACCCGAAGTAACAGTTTGGACGAGTAAACCCATGCATTGAGCTAAGTCTAGACCACAGCGGATTTAAGATACTTTAACTTCCATATAAATCAGAGTATGTCAATCCTGTTTACAAATGAGCAACCACACAAACGTTTGTCCGATTCCGATATGATAATGTCTACCATTAGAACTCCTAGCTGCCGTTTGATTCCGTGGAACTCACCATACGGGCAATCATTAAATTCACGAGCAACCGCCTGCCCATAATGTCTCAATAAATTTAAATACACTGCCAGACATCAAGTCTTGACTAGAAAAGTGGGCAAACGAATTCATTCAAAAAATGTCAGTAGTGCTGCTGCCCTACCAAAACATCTCGACTGGAACCGCCCTTAATACACCAATTTAAGCGCGTATAACGTTCACCCCTCAAAACCAGGTTCGCAAATACTCGAGGGCAACGGTCGAACTTTATCGCAGCCACACACGCAAGCCAATGTGCATACGAAGGAATGTTCGTATATTAGTTCCAATGACAAATAGAGATATCAAACATCGCAACTCGCATTCACTATCTCTCATCCTCAACGCTCAGGCCGCCGCCATATCTGCAAGCTGGAAAGAAAGGATTTACGACTCACCTTCTCAACATGTCTGTAGAAAATGTGGGTCCAGAGAAACGGGATGATGGACTGATTTACATGGCTAAACATACACATACATGAACCGTGCTCTAAAAGTGGAGTTGCGGTTGAATCCGTGATCGTTTATCTAAATATACGTGTAGTCCGCTTTTGGAAATGTGATACACGTCCGCGAAGATGATGAAACAATCCAATGATTATGACTGTTGTCGATCCGAAGTTCGCTTGACAGAATAAGTAGCACTGGTCCGATCATTCAGACGGTATTAGCAGTGCAAACACATCAGACAAGCATTGTTTTGCCAGCCCAACTAATCACAATAGCCGACCGGAGTCTGTGAGTACTCCAGTGCAAGGTACGGGTGTATCGGACTGCTCGATGAGGTGTACGATCTGTGGATGTGTGACTGAATATATAGATAAATTGGGCGCAATTCAATACTACTGAAAGGACAGTGGAGGGTCGGTGAATCATCCTGGTAGTTCCTAACTTGTTATACCGGTCTAATTAGCAAACGGTGATGGATGGTGGCGAACAAAAGTTGAGTAATCTGGATGACGGCTGACTGGGTTGTTAACTACGGTGAGCAGTTTCAAGTTTGTGTCCACGGAAGACTGCATTATCCGGCTTGCGTGTTCGCAACCTTGTGATGAGTCAACGCACTGTGTGTTTCAGCCAACCCCTTTGAGGCGAACGACACTCACCGGGTGTACGTTCATCTGAGCATGTCACAGCAGTATGAAATGCTAGCGGTTTAGTCGGATGGGCTAGTTACTAAAAGGCATGCCTATATGGATTCATTTGACATAGTCACTTTCACGCACATAAGACCAATACTCACTTCATACAAGATAGTAAAACCAATCCGGTAGTCAACACCACATTCACTTTCACCAAATCTGACGCGGTTTACACAGCTGGTCAAACATTAAACCTTAAGAGCGAAAGCCGTCCGGAGGGGGATGCGAACGAGAGTGTGTGCGCATACACACAATTCTCCACGTCGACCGATAGAGCGTAAGAACGTGCCGTGGTTTGACACAAAACATCGAGCCCAGGTGATCCGACTTGGAACAGTTCAGGAATATCGGCGCTGGCTCACGAGGTGAACTACAAGCTGCGACTGACTTTTGGACAATACGCAAAGGCCTGGTGACGAAAATGTCATCGTTGGTGTGTACACAAGCCACTGGACAGACACAATGTTCAAGAGAAAGCAGTCAGGTTTGTGTCCACCTTTGCGCCTGCCATTTGTGTCAGCAATACATAGACATTTGGCGCCCAGTTGGACAAACACGTTAGCCTGTGAAAACATTAGCACGTGACTTCCGCTGGCGCAGACACCTACACGTAGCGAAGACTGAGTAGTAAAAAACAGAGAAATCACCTTGCCGTTGCATCGTAGTGTCGGAAGAACAACAACCAAAGAAGTTCGTGAAAGGGGAAGGTAAAGGGTAGAGGATTCTCGTGGTAGCATGTTCACCATAGTGTGACGTAAGCTAGATAATGTTAGACTACCCAAATCATGACAGAGGATAGACACAAGACTTCGATACGATGAAAAGTCACCAATTCAGTATGAACAGAGCATGTTCACCACCCAAAACAATGTGTAAGTGGCCGAGACAGGAACATCATGCGATCATAACGAAACAGCCCTAGTTCAGAAATAAAATGAAGGCTGCAACCTAAATGATTAACCTCCTAAATCAGAGCTTAATTAATCATCACCGGAGTGCTAGCACCGCGTAGACAAACAACCGAGTTGTGAATGAGAATATGGCGGAATCCACAAGGCACAATCTTACAGTTAAACAAGTGCAACAACATCCACGACAATAAGCCTGATTAACTATATCCGTCTCGGTTTTGGGAAGAGCATGTGGAAAGAGCTACCGGTGACTATGGCACCGCCGAGGTAAAAGCCAACAAATAATTTTAAAAAGTGCCAAAACTAACATTAATCAGGACGATCGTTGGAAGGTGTAAGCAAGACTGATGGCAATGCGCTTCCAAGCTGTGAAGATCCCAACCTGACTAACAACAGACCCCAACCTTGATTAACCAGGCTGTGATAGTTTCCGAGGTCTGTGACCACATCACAGCTTTCGATTGACTCACCAAATACTTAGCGGTTGAGTATGTGTCTAAGGTTTGTGAAACATGAGCACGTGAACGCCCTAGCTGTTGGTGCTATAGGCTCAGGTTGTACAGGTTAAGTCCAGGAAAATGTTGGTCAGATGAACTAAGTCATCGTAAGTATTCAGTGTCCACGAGTTTGGTCACTAGGTTATGGATCAAGAGGAGACACTACATACTTTGTCACCTGTGGATGGTCTACAAACAAGTAAGCATCCAGAAGGATTTGAGAGACGTTTTTGTATACAGTTGGTCACAATGACTATCAACGAAGTGGTGGACAGCTAGTTAGATTGTAGTAGCACCATTATTACAGTGACAGCGAGTCCATTAACTGCGAGTAAGTGTCAGAACGGCTGATGGATTTTAGCCGATGAGAAGAGGAAGTGCAGCAACTGGAGAAAGTAACTCAAATATGATCCTGCAACCGTGGTAGTTGCGACCTCGTGGTATAACTGAGATGCATTCGGAACAACATTCTGACACTTGTGCACAGGTCGTTGGTTCGATGTTACAGTGTATGTGTACAGCCGAGAAGATCAGCAAGGTTGAAACAATTGCCCATCACTTCTTTGGTGATCACCGCGATTAACCTTTGTAAAGCTAGTGGTTTTTTGAGGTGGCAAACCATTAGGGTTAAAGAGAACCTCAGATCAGATCTGCATACGCGTGATCGATAGACGCGATAATGATGACAAACCAATTAGTTAGTTAGTTTATGTAGCATAAAAAGAGCTACCAGAACAGGTAAACCTTCACCCAAAATTGATCCCGAAGATCAACCACATTCAAACGACTATAAAAAGACTAATGAGAACGAGAATATACGACCAGGATAAATTCATTTAGTGTCTTGCGCGTCGATATCACCGGTAAGAGAGTTAAGCAACTAGTGTGTCGTTCGACGCGGGATACTTACCATGGATCTCCCTTAAAGTAAACACTAATAAGGCAGAAAGAATTGAAACAGTACACTGGAGAAACATGCTATGTATAATTTAAGTACAAACAAACGGAGACGTGACTGGGTCGTAACACAACCAGTAAACGACCTAAACGCGGTAAAATAGGTCTGAGAAAGTCAAAATTTTCACCTCAAGTAGTATGTTTCTGATAATCACAGCTGGCATTCCAGCCAGAGCAATTAACTCATAGATATTACATACGACATAAGACGGTCTTAAGTGTCAAAATATCAGATCGATACTCATGACAACCAGTTCAATCGTCGAAGAGAAAGCTATCTAAAAGAACAAACAAGCAGTGCAGTCACACGAGGGAGGCATCAGGTTTGAAACAGTACACAAAAGAACTAATGACGCATCGGATAGTCTTCATAGAGTGAAACAATTAGCAGTGAGCGTTCAGACAATAGACAGTGAACGCAATCGTCTTTGTTGCAATTAAGAGGAACAGCCTCTGGTTATAAAGAACAGCTTTAATGCAATGAAGTGCCTCCTACATTGTAACACATCAGGGAATTGAATTCGCAAACGTGTGATCGGTAGTCTACCTTGTTATCGCTGGGCGCTGCGATTTCAGAGCTGCGGCTACACAGCGTGAACATGAACCGACCCACACAGTGATAATAAGGTACATCCGAATCGATTCTGAGAATCAACAAGGGACAAACACGTGACCGCTTATAACGAAAAGCATCAAGCAGTACGATTGAGTACTTTAACAGCTCTCAAACAGAGAGCAACAGAGCAGCATTCAGTAACGTGTCTTGATTGTTAGCACCTCGAGTATCATATGCAGCTGGTGCAAAGTACAAACGCACACAAATTGGTGAACCAAGCATTTTTAAAACGCCCCCCATATACTCTCCTGTAAATACAGATTAAAAACGACCAGAATCGTGCAGCTTTTAAGCAGGGCTGCTCACAGAAGGTTATTAGTTCAATCACACCGCGAATTAGCGTATGTCCAGGAATGTGAATACTGACCTGTACAAAGAATACGTACAAAAGTTGTCGCAGAGACGAGACAGAGCGATAGATTTACGCACAAAGTAACTAATCAAGGTCTAGTGTCCCAGCCGGAGGTGTACGCCATACGTATAGTTCCAGGAAGTTTGCCATTTCCTGGTATGTGTAGAATGTGTGTGCTACTCAATTTTAACCGCCTTAGTTATAGCAATCAGGCATCAGGAGTTAGAGTGTAAACGAAAACACTACAGTAGGGTTTAAAGTAGCAGCTGAGGTGGTATAAAGCAAACTATGTAGTTCTTGTGTACAAAAGGTCCACCTGATCCATAATCAACACAAAACCAAAAAACCAGAAGAGCGTGTATGCAGATGCGACTGATATTCATCAATAAGCATGTCAATATCGAGTTTTCGTATCGCACTCGATGAGGTAAATTCTGAGTAAACTGATCACTATTCCACAGGCTCTCAAGATAACAACACCTAGATTATCCACAATAGGATGTCGACACGCCCACGCATGTAAGCACTGATAATGACACCAATTTACCAAACAGAGGCATGGTGATTGAACGCTGCGAACAATACGTAGTCCATGGCGAACACAGGTTAATTCAACCGCTGAGATGAATAATTTGTTGGTAGCCCAGAAATTCGTATGGCGCATTGCAAACCGATAATCCCAATGAGTTTCATGATAGCTGTACCTCCAAATGAGGCTAGGTACTCAATCTGTGAGTGCGCTACTGATTACTGATTCAACGGGCAATGCTGGTGGCTGATCCACATGCCTCATAACCCAGGCCGGATCACAAAGCCATCCCCCACTGTCGTTGCCCTATCAACACATTCAATCTTTTCCTGCGATCCGTAGTTGGCCGTGTTTACATGCATGCACTTACACACAGACACGGTCCGGGCCCCAAACAGCGCTTTGTCCACCTTATCTGTAAACTAGTACAGTACGTGCTTACAAGAAGTTTAGCCAGGATTGTAGACGTGTACAATGCAACCTCGTGTACAGCATTCACACCACCTTGTCGGAATCACGACCACGACCATACCATCAACGCAGAGGTATGTTGACTTTGTTTGGCAAACACGTGTTGTTTGCTAGTTCAGCGAGAGGCACAGTTTTGGAAACTGGCAAACGCAAGAACAACGAACGATTGGCACGTTTGTGTGAGCTGTCGATGAGGTAGCCAGTCTTAATATGAACGGGCACTGACACACGCACACATGCACACACACACACACACACACACACACACACAAACCTCACCTCTGCCACCACATCACCTACTTACATGCACATACACAGGTCAAGTAAGAAGTCAAAGTTTAATCGAGTACACTCACTGTTGATGCAACGTGTGAGTAACGTAGTCCTACACTGGTGGCGGTAGGGCTGGTGATTAGTGTAGACAATCGACGCCGGGAGTCCACGTTCGATTGATAGGTTATTTTCGATCCACCGACTCGTGTCTACTACGAACCAGTGCACAGTATGCGAACTGACCTTGTTAGCACAACCACAAAGGTAACCTGCACAGTTTGAGAAACTTCAGCTACGTACGGACTAAAAGCACTACCAATAGTTTGACGGCTGCACGGGAAATAGTGGTGAACACCTCCCAGACGCATGACGGACCGCCCACTGAGTACTGACAACAGCACTTACTGTCAAAATTACATTTATGATTACTGATGAGTAGTCGGGGATTTGATTTATTTTCNTCGACCTGTCTCGGAAGTCCTAATCGCGGAGTTATCATTGGAGTTAACAGGCAGTAACTGTGTCTCCTCTCGAGACGATCGGGTAACTTGATCGTTGCTCATAAGCGGGGGTGGTTGAGCGTTCAGATTTGATAATTCGGTCGTGCCTAATATGAGGTCAATGGCGCAGTGGTTAACACGGTTACTTCATGATTGTAATGGCCGGAGTTCAAATCCCGGCTGTGGCAAGGATATGCACTACTGACATTTATGATTATCAGTTTTAAGAGGGCAAATACAGTCACAAACCAGTTGTGGGGGTACATAAATCGGTGACTACGTCGGGTTACAACACTAGCCATCAACATTACGCTGGCTCCAGCATGTACGACACGAAATTGACAAGGAGGCCGATGCATTTACAATACTACATGCTGCCAGGTCGGATGTCCAGCAGACAACACAACTGGTTTCAATTCACATCCATTTGGTCAATGAAGACTAAAGAACCAACAATATTCGAATATTTACATCCATTTGGATAAAGACAGCAAGGCAGTGATAGCACCCATTACAACTGTATGATAGAATGAACCTCTTAAAACTTGTTATACGTGCATTTCCATCCCCCGCAACACAGGTTCCGCCTCAACCCAGTTTTATAGGATAAGTCCTGAGATGAACGCAAATGACCAGTATGGGAAGTGGACTTGCACACAAGCAACCGAAACCATTCAAAGAACAGCCTCTCAGTTGTCGCCCACATGATTCGTTAACGGTTTCAACTCTTTCAATTTGCTGCCCAATGCCACCTCAAGAAAAAGAATGTTATATCGATGTCTGTTGGCAAGCAGGTGATTGTGAGTCCGAGCTCCGTACCGGTTATCTTGACTGCTTATGCCATCTGGGTTTAGGCAGCCTGGTAATAAACCAGCCTCCACATGTAGCCCAGCATGAAAGCAATGAGTGAAAACTAAGCGTAACCTACAGATCAATAGGCTACCATACATTAAGATAGATGAGGCTGGAAATAAATAGCTTTCCTGTTACAAGTCGAAACTCCTATTCACTTGGCCGTTCGTCCCATAAAAAGTTTATGGTGAGGTGTTTACAGGTAGCTTGGGACAACCCTAAAAAGAGCCAAAACTCCATGGAGGAAATGAATGGCGTGTGCTCGTCGTGGGCCGTGACATGTATTTAGGACTTACTTATCGTGTGATGTGACTGTCAATTGGCAGTGAACGAGCGACCCAGTGGTTACGTTCCCGGTATGCGTTGAATAGCCATCGCACTAATATGGTAAACACATTCTGCACCTCTCATGTACTCAGAGTTGGGGAGTTGTTAGTAGTTATGTTTCGACAACTAATCACCAGTCGTGACTAAGCCGAATAAATCATAGCATACTATTGAAGTGTGGTGATCGGGTCGGTCCAGAATATGAATCTCAAAGATATCGGACCTTGCTATCCAGAAGCTGTGACAGCGTAAATTTTCCCGCAGTTTATGTAGCATCGGTAGGAGTAGTTGTTCTTCTTTGTAAGTTGCCTTTGTAAAGTGTATACTTCAAACAGTTTTTTGTAACCCCAGGCCTCTCAAGACGCTCAATCCATACCTATGAGACCTTTCTGTTTGGTGCCGGTAGCTCTCAGGTTAACTGTCTGACTTGATCTGATCTACACATCGCAATAGCATCCAAATTCAAACTGGACACAATCATGACTGATGGTCAGATATCGAGGCACAGAGACTAGTAACCGAATTGCTCGTTTGTGTAGTACAGTCCAGACCAAATAAGTAGTGTGGAATAAGAAACAACGAATGCGAACTTTGTCATCCTGGCAGCGAATTTACCACAGCAATGAGACTGTGATAGGCCCGTCCATAGTCAATGTTCCGTCCACGAATACATGTCGTTCACTTTTTCCTCGGAAAGTTGACAAGTTGTAGAGAAGGCATTTTCGCCTTTCATACGTAGATTCCCTCGAATTATACATATCTGTCTTTCGGACCCCGTAAGTTACCAGGTAAGTTGACTGGAAATTGGCTGGCAATGGGCGACCAAAAGCTTGTCACCAGACTGACGCATGTTCAAAACAATCAGTTAAACTTCAAATGCGATCACTATTCGCAACGCTCCAAATGGACGGAAGTAAAAGACAACCGCTGAATGTTGATTATACAGTTCTAAGAGCCCACATACAAGAGTGTGAACCAACGCGGTAAGTTAATGGTTTGATAACAGACTTGACAGAACTATCAGGACTGTGAGCACGAGATAGTATTAAGAAATCGCCGTGTCATATCCAGACAGGATAGTTTACATTAAAAAGACATTCACAAATAAGTGAGCAATAGATACAGGGTTCGGTAAAGCATGAAGTTACTCTGGTGTCATAATCATCTCGTCGGAAGCGCGGTCTACAAGAGTGACCGGGGACTAGTGAAGGTCAAAGTGGACTGACGACACAGCCCTGCTGGTAGTCACCAGCAGCATTGGAATGTAGGGCAGCGGCTGAGTGTCAGGAACCAGATACATATTGGGAGGCCTTTGCAGGCCCGTGTATCCGATGGTGGAATCCGGTACAACGCGTCCCATCAATCAATTGAGCCGGATGAGCGACAGATTAGTAACACTCACGGACATTTCCTGACGATGCATCGGACGTGTTTCAGGTGATCAACAACAAAAACGTGTTTCAACGTGGAGACTTCTCAACAAACTGACATATTCCAGGTTGGCACGTTTGAACGCAATCAATCTTCCTTAGCAAGGTCGGTTGAGCTATGGTCACAGGAAAACCATCTGACGCATACGTCCCTACAAAAGTATGCACTATATCTATGTTGAATTCTGCTGTTGGTGTGTAGCAAACAATACGTCTTGCAGGGCTGCAACGGAAAGGGCAGGAGAGGGGGAGCAGAATAAGTTGCAAGCGATCGATCAGTCTAGATTCCAGGTGAACCGCAACATGAACCATTGAAACGTTACGCATATGCATCGCCGTAGGCGTCTTCGCTTTTCCCTCAACCAGCAAATAATCAAACGACCGCCACAACCTAATCACTGGTAAAACGCTGTCAAGCTAATACAAAGTCGGTGGGCGGTGTTCTATGATAATGCATCTTGATGGTTGTCTCAACAAAGTAAAACTATAGTCCGATCAGTGAATAAATAGGGGGGGACGGTTGGAGAAACTCTTCGTTAGTGTGTGCCTGCCCATAAGTGCGCGTGCGTGCACACGTGTTATTAAATGTAGCTCGGTGAGCGTGCTAACAATCAAGGAAAGCTATGCCGGTGGAGCAAGCGGCAACCATGCCGTCAGAGATGAAACACAATGCCTCCCAGAGACGTGGACGATCAGCACATAGTGGGTGATTGGGCCGACTGACTAGCAATGATGGATAGGAAACGCACTGCGGGTATAAAGACAGGTAGGCGAAATCATCACGTATAAAGGGGGTGGCGAGTCAACTGCTATGTTGTTTCGTCAGCCAGAATGCACTCAGCCGAATCAAAGATACAAATACGGTTGCCGATGTGGCTTTGTCCGACTGACGCCTTCTCTCTCTTTTCATGCTGACCGGTATGGCGTCAAACTGTGAGATTGGACGAAAGCCACAGTAACCAGACACGCAAGGTCAACACAACCAACTGCAAGAGGTCACCTCGTCACTCGTTTTGGTATTACGCGCACGCATGCGTGCTTATGTGGGTCAATTATGACTGTGAACTGGGCGGAGCATTCCGCATTCAGACACTTGTAAATATGTACGGTGGTTTCCAGTTTGTGTAGGTTGCGCTATAATATACCACGTCTAACCATCATGCTCTGGTCGTGCCAGACAAAGCGCGTGAATGCACATTGGATTTGAAGAAAACATAAGGGAAGCAAGTTTGGTTGCTTTACTATGATCTGCAAAGGACCGAGGGGAGTTCCCGGGGCTGTCTATAGCATTCGCACTGCATTGATACAGCAGGAGGTCGGTACGAGCAAAACTAGCTGAACAGTTTACTTTGATGTTGAAATACCTCACAGGTTTGGAAATCGCGGTGAACGATTAGGGTATTGATAACTTCTTACTGAGCCTCTTAGGGAGGATTTCGCGTTTAGACTGATAAGAATCGGAAGGAAAAGCACACTTCCGGCATTCTGAATAGCTGCTGAAGTCGGACTCGATGGTCCTGACAGTCTGTTAGAATGCCCATTAGCATTGTGAAAATGGACCAGTCTTCTTCAATAAAATTTATATGGACGGTCACAACCTAAACAGAACTGTATACAAGCAATCGTGTGAGTAACCGGTCAATTCGGATTTGTTGCAAAGTATCGTAGAACAAAATAATGTCGTCCCAAAGTGATGGATCATACAAAATTTACAGACCACTTATAACTAGTAAGAGATTTTGGTTCATATAAATTGGGAATGGTTCACAATGGAATGCAGTTGTTACAGTCCCGTAGATTTATCAGCCGACTCCCTCAAAATGAAGCACCATATCCGAGGTTCACTCTCGTCAGAACTTATTAGTAATGCATAACATTACCGTGGCCGAGCGCCCAACTTTGGCCAAGTTTACTTGAAACAATCGTGTTGAACAGTGCACTACTGACCTCACATTACGCACTCTTGAACTGATGAATCTAAATGACCCATCGCTTTCACTTGTGAGTAATGATCAGGTCGCCCGATCCTAACGATGAAAGACAGTTACTGCCTGTCGACTTCAGTAGGCAAGTCTAAATCCCCGAGTTCGTTACGCCAGCTAATCAATGTTTCAGAGTACTGGTGAGTAGTGGACGGATTTAGTTCACCTGAAATTGAACATCACATATTTGATCGCAGTCTCCGCATTCAGATAAACTTTGCAGCCAGCCCCTTTCGAAAAGGAACATTGGATTTGAGTCTCGCTTTCGTTGGGGCTCGTCAGTAGTGTGTATCCCTATCACGACCGGCACTAGAGCTCATGAGCACAGTGCTTTTTTCGAGGGCGATTGGCTGGTAAATCTATGGGAATACGAAAGCTGCGATCAAGTGTGAATGAGGTACAAATTATATACGCCAAATCCTATACTGCTACAGTAAGTAAAACATCGTTCAACAAGTTTAATGAGGTCTATAGGTTCAACAGGAGTCTCGATGGTCGGGACAGGACAGTTACTGTCTTATGTTCAGACGATCTAGCACGTTGCAGACTGTTAGCTCGTGAGTACCAGTGGTAGGAGTGGTGTCCAGCTCTGAGAGCTCAGTTGGAAGTTTGCTGAGCTGTTGTAACGCTGTGTTTAGAATTCACAGGTGTGCCTATTGGGTTGGGTCAAGCATGGGACGGATGAACAAGAGCACTGACCTGAACACATAAAACATGATGGTCAGCGTGGTTATGTCCTCTGTGCCAACAAAATGTCACTCGGACTAGGAGGACTGAACGAGACTTCAGCTGACAGCTTGTTGGGGGAAGGAACGGCACACACACACACACACACACACATGACTGCCTCCGACGGATAGGTGTCTCGATCACAAGATGGTTGTTGTTCCGCCACACTAAAAATGGTTCGCGCCAAACGTGGATTTTATTTTACACTGTGTTAGCTAGCGGTTTACAGAAAAACAAAAGCCACACTACGCTATTTCAAAGACGGCGACATACAGACACGATTTAACACAGCACGAGGTGCCGACCATAAACAATATCCCCTGTGATAACACAAACACTGTTAACAGACAAACACTGGCCGCATTTCAATCTAAAAGAGATCGAACCGTAAACCGTCGTAACAAGCAAACGAACTCTACTCTAACAACAGACCAACTTCACTTTAGCGCTGGCCAAAACAGATTAACAAGTAGTTCGATGTTGTCTGGAGACGAGTTTGCATACTGGTGTCGGTGTGCGCAAAAACGAATGAGGACTTTCACAACTGCCCACATGTCCTTTAGTAAACACAATAGTAGACTTGAGGTGGGTAATTACCCCCAAATTCACAGGTTACTTTCATTCACGCAGATGTCAACAACAGAGCTTAGACTAGGAGATGAGGAATTTGTGAATGGAGAGCAGAACAGCCAATTCCAGTGGAGATGGACTGTCAGATTAGACGAAGTTCGAGCCCTTAAGATACGGAAGTCTCTCCCTCTTTTAAACAAACAAACAAGCAAACAAACAAACAAACACTAACGGGGTCAGACAAATCAAGAGCTCAACAATGAAGCCTCAATTTGAAGCTGTGAATATGAAGGTGGGTGGGTGGAAAATGAGTTGAAGCAACATGATCAACATTCACCATAATAAACATAGGGAAGGATAGACATTCGTGTTTGCCTGTTTCAGGACTGACAATCTCAAACGTCAACCGAGCAAGTTGGTCGCGCTAATCACAGCTTCACTTAAACTTGCTCGTAAAGCACCAGAACCAACCAGTAATCAAACAGTTATGCCAGTTGTCCGTCAGGTCAATCAGCCGTAAAAACGAAGAATGCGACAAGCTTGGTGAGACGCGGCTTCGAAAGTGTGCACGGTCGATCATCTCGCGACCTCAGCGGTAACAAACTAGGTTGATCGTCACCATCCTATCGGATCATTGAATATGAGAATGTGGTACAGGTTAAAGCCCGGTGGGTGGTTAATGGTCAAACAGTTGGTATCTCACTAGTCTTAAATTGGAAAACTAATTTCGAGAGCAATTCAAGGATTCCCGACATCATTTCGAGTGGTATCTACAATACCTCCTAAACATCATTATCACTACAAACAGCCTTACATCAGTGGTTCACGTTGATACTTAGCTGCCATGCAACCATTGAGAACAGAAACCAGCGGTAACAAAGACGTAGAAAGTGGCAACTGAAAATCAGTGTCCACTTCAAGTAAACAATCGCAAAGACTACCCCTTCACTAACACTTATTTCGGAAACGTGTATCAGACAGTGTAATTTGAAACAGTTTAACCCTAAGATTGTGATGCATGGTCATCGAAAATCGGGTGTAACACGCGTATTATGTATATCTGCGTTCTCTATCACGCATCAGATGACCTCAGTGGATAGATGAAAAGGGTGGTAGGACTGTGAGAATTAATCAGACTCAAACCTCGAAAAATCACTCGGTTGAGTCATGGCTACCACACTGCCAATTTATTACGGAGAGCACGGCTCACGTACGTGAGATAAGAGACAAGTTATGAGGACAAACAACTGTATGTCGCGTCCCTCTCGAGCTGAGATACTAGAGACCAACCTAACCTACTAGTAGAAACTTCAGGTGATGTAGCACGTTGTTAATCGGGGTTGTGAGTGTTCGAAAAAGGATTTAAGGATTTCGTATCCTGGGTTCCACCTTGACCGTCTTCTGCGTCTCCCATCAAGGACTTATTTTTGTTGTATCCAGCCATTTATACTTCAAACATCAGCAATTGCTTTTTCATTATCAACTGTTGACGTATTGCAGCCAATCAGGATGACGATTCTAAGTAGACTGACAATTACATAAAACACATTTGATACGACCAGCCCAGCCAATGGTAGTCGCATGTTGAAAAAATATGTTGGTACGGAACAGTCGATATGAGCGCAATAAAAATTAATCGTTATCGTGATTAGGCGTACACCAAACTCATTTGCTCCTATCTACACCTGGTGAACAAAAATTGTACTGAAACAAAATAATCGGTCCGTCTCGAAACTTTGATGTCCAGAGAGGTCACAAGATAGATAAATACAAAAACAGAGCAATACCTCCCAGTATGGCTGAAAGATGGGGCCAGATGGTCAATCTGAGACAATGTGATGATGAGGACAACGAACACTGCCCAGCCAGCGCAAATTACCCGTTCTCCCGTTGTAGT
Organism: Paragonimus westermani; assembly: GCA_008508345.1. Lineage (NCBI taxonomy): Eukaryota > Metazoa > Platyhelminthes > Trematoda > Plagiorchiida > Troglotrematidae > Paragonimus > Paragonimus westermani. Next base: position 39,516 of record QNGE01002002.1, on the reverse strand, counting down.
GTACTAAGTCCTTCAGACCCAGCCTAGTCAGCATGTTTGTGTTTTAAGCAGAATTTTCAAGTAGTGTGTCATATTTGAGTTCATTATCACAGCCTAACTCCTGATGTTTAATTTGTTTAAATGAATGATCACAATCTGTAGTGGCTTATCTGCACCACAAATTTCATTATGATTACGTATGTGAATTTATAACCACACATTTCGTATCTAATTCGCACGGTTCATATAGGTATTTGTACTCATAAACATATGTATGCCCATTGAAGACATTCTTATTGCCGAGGATGTGGACCCTGATACAACGGGTGGATGTTCCAGGTAGCGTTGTAATTTCTTGTCATAGATTGTCATTCAGCTCTGGATTGTGTGTCAAACACGGCAAATCGGGAAACCGATGTAGATAAGAGTATACTGGCTGTTGAAGTCCTAGACAATATACTTTTTGTTCTAGGTAAATTCATTTCTCCATCTCATTATAGAGTGCCCCTCAACATTGCCGGATCAGCCACCTGATCGAATGCCAAGCGCAATGCCCCGTTCACGTAGCAGATGTTCTTCCTAAGTGTAGCTTTCTAGGACTGAGCGGCAAAATTGGGACTGCGAACAAACTATCCTACTTAGTCATGTGCGGTAATCCACCGCTCGTGTTTGCTTTCCAGATGCCGTAATTCTTGAAGTGAAGTTTAATAAGATGACAAAAGTGGAGTACAACAGCGCCGTACCTGAGTGGCTTCACAATGCAAGATTGCAAAAATCGCCCCGTGCTAACAAAAGACAGGTGCGCACACCTGTAATTTCGCAACAGCGCCATTACAATCCCGTTTGTATTACTAAGGCCAAGGCAAGCAGATACTGTACCAATGGTACTCCTCTTCTTTTCAAGAATCGCAGTCGGAAATTCCGCCAACCTCCTAAAATTTGTAGTGGATCAGGATGTGAAGAATATTTCTTTGCGTCTGTCTCGTTTCTTGAAGATGTAAACATGAATGAACGGGCATGATCACCATAAGTCACACTGTGTCCAAATTACCTTGGTTGCTCGATTTACAGTAGCACGTGACTGGCATTATCAAAAGCTACGTGAAGTCCCTTTTAAGTTTGTTCTGTACCATTTTTGATGCATCAGAATTGTTAACGAAGAAAGGGAATTTAGGGGACACCAACGAAACTTGGTTTAATGAGGTCTGTTTATGGTTGATAAAATTCTTCTGTAGTATTACCAGGAACGTACGTATACATTAAAAAAATGCGCAAAGAGTGGGCGATTTGTTTTTATATACCTTTTCGTGGAAGGAAATTTAAAAACGTGACGCGTAAAACGGATAATTTGGGGGGAAATTACTCGATGCGCAATTTCAGAGTATTTTCGAGTCATTACCCCTAAAACTACCGCATAATTTTTAGAAATTACCCAGGTAATTTAGGAGATTTGGATAGCAGGATAATCACACTGTCGCGAGTTTGAGCTTCAATTCCTATCCGGATACGTGTAGCCTGAATTCACTTTATTGCAATGCTAACACATTTTAGAAGGTCATATGATAGCAAACACATTGTGATGCGATAGCCAGTATCTCCAACATAACAGTATCCTGTGGGTTCAACAAGTGAAGGCTTCGACGTCAAGGTTCAGTTCTCAAAAGTAGTCAAAGGAGAACGCTCAACGATTGTTACGTCCGCTAACATAAATAGGGTGAAATCGAAGTCGACGATAATTTTGTTGAAACAAATTGTCTACAAATCAACGAATGTGTCAGCTAAGCGTGTGTGTTTATCAATACATAGCAAGGCTTCATCCTTATCGCGAGGTTATCCGTAGGATTTAACAGAGCAGCTACCATATCCTCTTTGTAAGACGATTGCACGAAAACAATTGCAGTTGAGAGTCTAGATATGACAATTTGGTCTACAATCATTGAGGCACTGATCCACGTGGTTGCCTTGAGAGGATGTGGACCGGATCTCAATTTCCTGTCGCGACAAGTACCAGCCTTAATAACAGTGAAATCCTACATTTGAAACAGAGCGAATGGAATGTTCAACTGAATGCGAAGGCTGTGGTGAAATGCATTTAATCGGAAACGGCATTAGCCAATCAACCACAAACCATTTTACTGAACAACCGAATGCGGTGGCTTGTCCAAAAGCTAGCAGAAACAGAGCATTCATCGTCTACAAAACGAACTGAGAGGGTGGGAACACAAATGTGGTTCAACAGAGCTCAACATGCACAGTCTAAGCGGGACGGGAAACAGATGAGGACGTAATGAGGAAAGCAGTTAAGCAGCCCACCAGTTCTCGACGACGTGAAAAAGAAAACAAAAAGCATACACTCTGTTTTGGTCATTTGAAACAAAAAACCAGCGCACACTAGCGTACACGCAGGCTGCTTCTGCTGAGTTCATATGACTAGAATGAACGATATGCATAAGCGTCCACAATTTCGAACCATCCTTGGCGTAGTCTTGTCTATACAGATGAGACAGAAATTCCCAAGAGAGGTGGTGATAACGGAAGAGGAGGTAGAGCGGAGAGGTGAAACACATCATTGGAGGGGATGTGGTTAGTGGAAAGGGCCAACCAAATTACTAATCTACACCAGCGCTGTTTGTTGGGCGTGGTGTGTGTATAGGTTGCACATGAATCACCAGGATCGCCATGGTGATTTGATTTTTAACACACTGGTTACCCGGTTACTTACAAAGTGAGCCCAGTACTCGCTCGCCTCCAGAGCATTTTGATAAATAGATGAAATGTTGATTCGACTGAAAGCTGGTGGATAGAACGAGGACAAAACTGAGCAGAAACAGAATTTCGTTAATACACAATATATAACCCAAGGGAACAACGCCCAGCCAATGTAGGGTGAATGACTAGCTGCTCCAAATGAGTGCCCTCGAAAAAGCTCGCGCCAATATGGTGAGCAGACGAGAAGCATCGGAACTATTAGTGAAATTATTCGCACACACAAGGATCGATGCAAGCTGGCAAACAGTCTATAATACGGAAACCGGATGGAACAGCCACAAGTAGGTGACTCGATCACATCAAAGTGGGCACAGAGGGGCCAAGACTTTCGAGGCAGTTAGAGGCAGCTTACCGCAATATAGCGCATAGTGCTAACCCGTATAGATCATCGCGTCTTTTTGATCGATCGATGAAGTAACTTCGCCAGATTTCACTGAATGATGAGAACCTACCACGGATTGTGAAGTATTACTGTCACAACTTGAGAGAACCGCTATCGACAAATCAGTGTCCCAATTAAGTTATTTTCTAGTTTCACACAGAAGGTTCCCTGCCAAAAAATTGAAACGTCCTAAATAGACATGCATCATAGTTGAGGACACCTCGATTCCCACGGTATGTTGTCACACTACGTGCTTCCATTAACTTGTCATCATGTCTGTGATTACCTTACCGATATGAGTAGTGAGGATACAATCCAGAGTTGTCTTAGAGATTAATTGAGACTACAGAGATCGGGTAAGAGCTCTTATTCTTTTATCCAATGACTAAAACAAAGAGGATGTTCACGAAGATGACAATAAAATCCGGTAAACAACGTGGTAGTCATGGAACTAGCTGAATTTCGTGTTTATCTTAAAATGTTTCACTCTCGCGAAGCTTCATGCAGTCGTCCTGCGTTACCAGATAACTATTCCCAGGGGTCTAAGTGTGGGGGTGTTGTGGCACCCTTCCGGGGACGTCCGTCCAACACTGTCAGTCAAATTACCACACTTATCAATCGCATTAACAAAGCAGGAATGAAAACATTTTCATACTGAACAAAATATACGCACACCTATGGAAAAGTACCGGTTAAGTTCATTAAAAACGAAGTCACAGGGCACGCCATTAACCCGAAAAAAACCTGTTCCGTGTGAATACACAGAACATACAGTATGATGCGATATAAGTATTGTTTTCCTATGTATTTCCGTTAAAGCTGAAACGTTTCTCTAGTGGATGCCACATGCCATCGCTATTCGAATGCTATCACAGAGAATGCGCAGAATGTTGAAGTCAACATACCTCATGTGGTATCGGTCAAGACGTAGACAGATTCGTTGTAATAGTACCCCAAAGTGCAGAGGTCTTTCCTACAACGTGTAAATTCAGACACCTACTTCCAGCAGTCAGTGCACAGTACCCTTTCGAGTAGTCTATTGTTTCTGTCCCACTTCGCTCTCTTTGATATCCATTGTCTGGATCGTTGTAGCCTCTACGTTCTAGCGGATTATCAGAAACGATTCGGCACAGTGATCAACAGCCGAATGAGATTAACAAAAATCGAGTTGTTTAATTGCACAATTCCATCCATATGAGCTGTTACGTATATGATTACAATCCCAGCGATTCCACGAATTGTAGGGAGTCCGTGAATTAAATCATCGTCATCATCATCATAGACAGCAATATATCAGTTCACACTAATGCTTAACTGCCACACAACCATGAAGAAGAAGCAAACCCTATACAGAAAGAGAGAAGGAAAGAAGGGGACCTAACTACTGAAAATGACTACGTCCATATTCAAACATTCAACATCAAGGTGCCTACACCTTGCAAACAACACAACCGAGCTGCAAGTGAGGGTAAGGCGTCATCAGCGAGACAGCTTCCTTACGGCTTT
>QNGE01002002.1:0-27256 GCA_008508345.1 Paragonimus westermani | reverse complement strand
TATTTCTCTGGTACTCCCTTGCGAAGGAGACAGCTCCAGAGAACGTTACGAGCAACCGAATCGAATGCAGCCCTCAGGTCCAAAAAGACCACGGCCGTCGGCTGAACGCGTCTGAGACTAGTCAAATTGTAAAAAAACAATCGAGATAGAAATTCCGTACATGTACCTGTCGATGTAGGGAACAAAGTCTCAACACCGTCATCGACCGCGTTAACGGAATGGAAAAAACAGAGGTTCAAAGTCGTCGTAAAGTGACATTTGAAGGTAGTATAATCCTTTTCAGGAGGCTTGTGCTGTCTTTCGTATGTCCATAAAGATGGGGCGCATTTTTGGCAGGTAGAGTTGAACGGTTTTAATTCACTCAGTTAAGACCGTGCTTTTGTAGAATTTTATGTTTAATCATGCTTTCGTAGCTCGCGCTTTCGTAGTGATAACGACGCTCGTTTACCAAGCAAACGGTCATCGGTCCGAGCCCGTTGATGCAGCTGCGTTTGTCAAGGTTTTGGCGTCCTAGCATCACAACAGCTAACCCGCAGTGTACAAACTAGAACCCTAACTTTAACCGGACATGGGTCAACCCGAAAATGAACTCTCACTTTGTCACGTTGAAGAACTTCCTGTCATGCTCGAAGTGTTTGAGTTGTCCAACTACCCAAATCGTATGGCCTACCACACAATGCGTGCTTTATCGGCAATTGCCGGTCGTCAAAAGCACAACCAAACCGCTGTAAATAAGTGATTCACCAGACTACAAATCAATAAGCACGAATTCAATGTCGTGTAAGGTTAAGAATATATCGACCATGTGAAAAGAAAGGACCTGAAATTGCTGACGGATTGTCCACTTACGAGACTCATGTTTGCTGAACAATTACAATCCTTCTTTAGACCTCCTTACCTGAGTTCAGAGGAGCAAACATTTGTTTTTTATGTCGTATACGTTAATTTACTTTTCTCGTAGCCTTCCGAAAAAGGTTTTGAATGAGAGGTGTGGACGCGGTAATTGCTGCGAGGACAGGCTGCGGGAAGATTTGGCCCAAACCAAAGTTGGACCGAGGATGGCAGGACGGGTTACTTAGGCGTGAGAAAAAGAGAGCGGAAAAACGGCACGTAACTAATCTCTTTTTTGATTCATTACGAACCACCTCTCGAATAGTGATGACAAAAACGCCAGCCTAATCATCACCGTTAACGAGTGTCCGGGCGAACAGTAAGCTGCGTGAACGCAAGCGTGTAACGGGACACTCAAATAACGTACGTGTCCAATCGCGAATTAGGGAGAAGAATAATCGCGTGGATTTCACAGCTTTGTAGGGAAGACCATGTTAAAAGAGTTGGTGGTCTCGATCGTATCAACAAAACGGGCCGGGTTGCAAGTAGGTGAGATTATGCAAATATGGGCTTATCATGGATGAGGGGTGACGTACGCGCTGTTAATGTGAGGCGCATTAGAAAAAGACAGAATAGCGTTCAATGAGGATTCAGCAATTCACCTATTGGTCTGATACACATTTCCTATCAAGTGCCAAGTTGAATAATGCTTGAATGTATGAATCCTAGCAAAAGTGGAGTAATCGGGGTTCCAACCAGCGACCATGCGGTCGATAGTCAATATCGTTGTTATTGAACTACTCTGAGTTTCCACTGAACCATTTCAATAACACTGAATCGCTCAAATACAACTGGTACAGAAAACACCAAAAGCAAAGAAAAGTTGCAATGGCAGCAATTTCCTATCTACAACTTCGTTTACGCAGCACATACAATTCCTGTTGGCGGTTCGAACCCAGCACTCTAGCAAATCAATGGTGGGCAACAAAAGTGCAGTGGACATTCGGCACAGCAAGGAAAGATCTTGAAAACAATCCCTTGAACCCGAAAATACTTCCAGTTTATCCGGAATTCTCAAAAGGGTTGTGCAATACTAAACGAACCAGGAGGATTACGGACTTATGATCTGCAAATAGTATTCAGCACATAAACGGAATATTCTCCAATCAGCGTCACTCTGGACGACACAGCGCCTTCCACAATCACGCTAGCTATGTCGAAATATAGAGATTGACTAGGTGGAAGTCAAACGCGGGCAGAGTTCAACCACAGTGTTAGACGCAGGCAAAGCCGCACGTGATTCACCTTGGAACACCCGAGGATTGTGCTGGTGAGCCTAGCGAAAAAATTGCTTGCTGGAGGTCATGATGAACTGACCCAAAACTAATTATACAGCATTTCGCACAAACAGTATAAGCCAAATGGTCATCTTTAAGGTTAAAGAAGAGCAACGAACTGTCAGGTATCTTTCAATAGGGTGTGGTTTCCGATTAACGGCGTGTGCTAAAGGTTAACCTAATGAGTGGCGGCTGGTACGTAGCATTCGAGGACATCACCACAAATCACATGAGGTACACGAGTCGCGTTTATAGGAATGAAACTTATGTGATATAACAGGTCACATATTGGCTGGATACCAAACCAAAACAGCATAAGCAGTCCTAGCGATAAGAATGGTCCAAACTCATGAGCGCGTGGTTGGCGGTCAAGCATCGTTATCACAAAGTCATTCCTACGTATCCAGAGCGGTTACAGTACAACTTTACAAAGAGGATCACTTTGATAAATGTAAGCCACACGGACCAACAACGTAACACTAACTTAACAGGTCGCATGAGATTAAGGCCTTACGTACACAGTCTGAAACCAGCTAAAAGTCGTTGGTTATTTCTTCATTCACAGTACCTATTTATATAAAAACTATGCAAACCAGAACGCGTTAAGCTGGAGTGTGAGTGTGTGCAACAAACCCCGAGCGATGGAAATTGTCACGAAAAAACATAAACGATTTGCAATCGATGGTAAAAAGCAAGACAGCCGAACAACGTGTGCGAATGGGCAGTATTTGATGCCGAATTCTAAATTCGATTGGTCGTCACAAGGTCAGGAGGGTCGACATGAAATCTTCATTTTATCGGCATGGTCAGCATATCGTGAGACATGCAGTCAAAGCTTGTAAGGTATGTGGAGAGTTGAGTGTGATGAGTTGGACACGGTTACGCATCCCTCTGTAGGAAATTTCAGCAGAATATTCAACGCTGGAAACAACTTCTGTAATCCCACTGTCCAAATCAGGCGTCAGTCAGTGCAACGGAACAGGCTAGCATAAGGATTAGCGCGTCAACCCCATCAAGTGTCCCGGACAGGTGGTCCATTCATATTCAGTGAACAAAAACAAGGTGATGGTGTACAGCTAAATAGCATAAACAGCACACGTTCTCACCAGAATCCCACACAGTTCACGGTAATCCATCAACCTGTTCAATCAGAATAAGGTCATCCAATGTGATAGGTGTCCAGTCACAGGGAACAACCAATCCCATTTGAACCAAATTCATCAGTCAACACTCTACCTTATAACCAACTCCAAAAAAACAGGAAATCTGAATGTAACGCCGACTAGATGAGAGCGTTTCAAAAGAATGTGCAGTTCAATCAAAATGGCCAATCCAAAGACAACCCATTAGAAAGTGGCAAGGTCAAACAGAGTCTGTAAAATGTCTAACCCTACATTTCAAAACAGAGATCAGAAATGGTATGCTACACGATGTACCCCTCGAGATCATCTCGTTGAATCTTATAAGATACATGCTGCTATGCAACGTGGTCACATGGTAAGTTGATATGTAAACTGAAATGAACGGTTCGAAAAGGCTCAACGATAAAGACGCAAACGGCCAAATAAGTGTAAGGTTGTGGGTTTGAAATCCGGTTAGTTGAAGTATTCAAATGTAACTGAGGGTAACCTAATAGATCAAATACTACGAAGCAACGTCATGGTACACATATTGTTCAACCTTGGATGCCAAGTATGCTGTATTCACAGTTGATCGTATCATCAAGAACACTGTAGCTTGAGCTAATGATGATCTGGAAACAAAAATTTTCAGCGATGTCAAAGCTCCTTTCCAGGGTGTTATCGGGCTTGATGGTACAGGGCTAATATCAGCGAATAGCATAAACACAGCAGTCATGTTTCCCGTAGAAAACGGTAAATCTTCATTAAACAGTCATTCAACATTTTGCTCAACCTGAAATGGTCTACGTTGGCTCTCTTGATTACGATCGATAGTCGTGAATACGATGATGATGTTAGCGTGAGTAAAACAAAAGGAAGAGAATGAATTCGCCAAAGATTCTTGCTTACAAAATGCCTTAACTAACCGGCTCTAGTTAACAAACAACATTAGGGCCCCTCACTCGCCCATCGTGCACACACCCTTCTCTCTTAGCAGTCCATCAGCTCACTTCATGGGCCAACACAACAGAATCCCAGTTCAACCAGCTGAAAATACGAACTGGTTCCAAGTCGATATCTACAAAGCCTCAATAATCCGAGCTGTCTAAGCGGTGTGCACAATGACAACTGTGATGACACGTGACACGCTCACAAGGTCAGACAGCGCTGGTTGCATGTTCTCACATTGCTATTCCATGCCGACTGGGCGGAGTGCAACCTAAGAATGTTACGTGTCTTTTTTGTCAGACACTAAACTAGTGAAGAAACTATTAGCTAAAGCATACCATTCATAGTACACCCATGTACAAAATAACATACGAAGGTCGCAGCACCGTGCCATCAGTCGACAAACAGCTACGCTTCCGTCGTGGTCGCAAAAGATGATTGACCTGGAAAGTGGCTTAGTTTTGAACATCCACTGCAAAATATCTGACAACACCTCCACGGATGGAAACCATTTTGCACGACCGACATACCTCCACATCCGTTGGTAGTAGCTCATGGCCAGTTCCTTTTCCCACATATTCAGAACACAAATCCACGTTTCTAGTAATCGTTTCCGGCTCCTGGGTTCCCTGGCGTTAAGAACTACCCTTCAGCTTCCTCCGCTCGACTGGCGTTATGCTACTCACAAAAGACGAAGTAAATTATACAACTTGAAACAGTCCAAACCTATATTAACCACGTAATATACACTGTCGGACAAGAGTGGAGAAAGGGACGCAACACGCTTAGCCGCATACCTAAAACATGAAATGGATGGCTCTCCCGCCATCGTTTGACAAGCTTCATTTTCCCGTGTGCACAGGCCAGAGATGCGCCCATCCAGAAGTAATAGGATGACTCCTTACTGCATGCTGCTGTTTTCTTCTCGGTACCGATCGATTATATTACTGATGAATACCGCTCATTCATTTAGCCGTCAGTTCGTCCGACTTAACACAATCCCACTGGGCTGAGCACGATAGCTAATGAAGATGAGAAGATTTGACTAATACTTGTACAAACATTTCGACTGATGAACCAAGATTTTTTTCGGGAAGCTGGATGGGAAAGTGCATATGAGAATTCTAGGTAGAACGATTCAATCAAAGTAGCATGATTGACGAACGTAGTGAAGTGATGGTTCCTAATTACACCGTCAAATGGTTGAGCTGCAAGCACTTCTACTCCCAATATTATCCGATCATTCTGATCGGGTACTTCAAGAGGACAATGGCCCGTTGAAGCAGCCATGCATGAACAATCAAGTCCTGTTACAATTCTGACTGCTTAGCTTACTTTACTCGGCCACCGGACATAAAACTCACACACAACGTCCGTAAGCGCTTTGATCGATCTAACTCGTGAACTGCACGAAAGGGAAAGAAGCTTTATGTCCTCGCAATTATATTAACGAAATAACTTCTGACGTTCTATAGTACACGATCAGTTGAGAGTGATATTCAGTTTACATGAAAACCAAAACCCCCTACTACTCAGCGGTAAACAATAATCCATTATCAGTAAATGATGGTTTACGCCAACAGAAGCAAAAACAATCCGCCTCATCATAATCAAGCAATATGTTGCCCACAAAGGAGCCGCTTACAGACACTATGGTTACTTCCGACTACAATGTTGGTCATTTCATCTAGTGATCAGTCTTCATCGATCGCTTCCCCATTTCACGGTGAGCATCTGCAATACGATGACAGTAGCTCTGTGACCATTCAACATATACTGCCAGGACGTCCAAACTCAAAAACAGGGACGATTAGAGTTCTCAACCGAAGCCCTCGCTCAAAGTCTGTACCACAAGGCAGTTGGTGCGTGGCAGCGTGCCACTTTTCCGGAAAAGGTCAGTCCTCTTCCAAACCCAAAAATGGAGGGCCGAGAGACTTCTGTCCATCAGCCTTTTACACGTGGACCTGTCTGGCATGAACGACTCTGTCGGTGTGATCGTGACACCATCCAGTTTAGCCAAGTGGTCACTAAGGTGCGCAATTCGTCACACCGCCTCAAGGACCAATCTTGTTGTGACGTATCATGACAGAGCGGCACTCAATATTTTTGTTGCTAGCAAAAGCGATGGAATTTCGTCACTCGAAATAAAGAGACAGCCCGTCACTTTGGTCTCTACAAATGGGATGTGCACCCACAGCCACTCACTAAAACCACGACTCGTGCAGCGCACTAAAACCATGACTTCTAGTAGTCGACCTTGAAACTGTGCTTACTTGCTAAACAACCGTATTTTTACAGCCCGATATCGAATTGCGTTGAGAACCACACAGATGTGATCTAAAATTACGCAGACTGCGAAGTAAGCCTTTGTGGGCACAACACTGTTAGTGGGATAGCTTGCCACCACGATGGAAATACGCAGAGCCAGTAGCGGCCGCCTGTCCCGTTCCAACAGGGAGGAGAGCTTGAGAGGGGCAGTATCACCCAACTGGACATACACGACCGATTCGGTTGAAGATGCATATCAAGGAGGTGCCTTTAATTCAGTGGCCATAACGCTTGTTGGCGGTTTGTAGTGTCGGCTTTTACGGAGGCGCAATAGCTCGTAAACTGCACACTACAAAGCAACGACTATCACGAGGACAAAAAAGAGCGAGGAAATGTGATTTTAAAAAATCGAAAATGAAGTCGATTGGAGGGATATGATGAATGAAAAGTCAAAGCCGAACACAAGCAAACCGACCATTTGGCTAGCCCAGTGTCAGGCCGACTAACTTTGAATATATTTCAAAGGACGTTTTCTTCAAAAGAGGAGTATCCAAGGTGTTCGCAGTGACGCGAATAATTCCACTCAGAAGACAAACTACGACGGAACTGCAAACAATGCAACCGTAGACAAGTGCTCGTAGAACGAACTCGGATAACACAAGTAAACATGGCCATCCCCATGTGCGTTGATGTCGACGAGTTAGATCAGAAGAGTCTGGGGTGTAGCAGCACACTGTGCCATGGTATTATCGTATACTCGGCTTGACTGGTGATAAGGATGTCAGGAACGGAAGTGACTACACACAGTAAACCATAACCGTAGTGTGGTTACCGGGCTGCGTGCTAACACAAGTCTAACCTACTACTGACGGATCGTCTATGTGCATATGAAACTGCGAAACAGTGGACAAACTCAAAAGTCAACATCAGTCGGTACACATTGATTAGGTACGCAACTAACAGTAGAATAAACAAGCACGTGATACTGGAGCGTGACGAGGCAAAAAGTTAGTGGATTGATTTTACAGCTAGAAGAATACAATCAAAGTTCGCACTGACTTTTCAGGCACCCCCTTCCAAAAAGAAGCACCAGAATCGAGGTTCATTCACTTTAAGGTCCGTCAGTAATGTGTATCCTTATCATGACCGGGATTTGAACTCTGACCAAGTTTTCGTGAGGCAAAAATATGCGCTACTCCAACAAGGGAGAAACTCGGGTGCAATGTTTCTTTTTTAAAGGAGCTTGCTCAAAAGCCAATATAAATACGAAAGCTGCAATCAATTGTGAGTGATGTTCCAACTTATAACACACCAAATTGTACATTATGTTTGTGTGAACCTCAAACTGGATTAGATTTTGTGGCAAACACTCATGGCCCTGTAAAGCACCCCGAATAGGTAACCACATCCCCGGAAGTACTCCACTTTCCGTTTGGTTGATTCACTCAAATTAGTCACTTTCTAAAATAGCCTTTACCAGTTACGAAAAATTGATGCCTTGTAACGAATCCAGTTTACTAGTGCTAAAATAATCACCAAATTTAAAGTGGCGTTTTCCGGGGTTAAATTATCAGTAACAAGAAATTAAAACGCGGAGAACATAGGGCTGAGTGGAAGAAACACCAGAGTGCTGATTGAATCGTTACTAAAACTGTAGAAATAGACGACAACAACAACAGCTGTAATCTCAGGCGCAAGTAGACCAGAATGCAATTGCTACACATGATTTTAAGTGTTGTGTGTTTGGTAAACAAAAACGGCTGTTTCTTGAGCCAAATTACAACAGTGCAATAAAATAAGTTAATGCACATGATTTGTGAACAGAAAAATCTTTCTGCACAATGTCTAGTGCGTATCACAGAACAGGAGGTTGGAAAGCGGAAAGCTTGGATCGAAGGACAAACAAATGTGTTGTTTGCTAAACAGTCTGAATCAGATTGAAATGAACGTAAAGGTCTTAAAGTAACTGCCTCCGAAATAACTCAGCAACTACGAATGCCTAGGTGGGACCCACCAACCGAAGGCTTTCTAATATCGAAAACTGTAAACTTAACGCTTGGAGTTAACCACTTTCTGAAAACTAGGGCGTATGGTAGGAAGTAGCAACATTCTGCGGGCACTCTGTGTAAGATCTGAAGAGATGTTCTACGCATTTTGTGCATTAGCCAGTGAAAGTAACCGCACCTGACTGGACGAAAAAGGGACCACTTCTATGAGAAAAGCAAAACCCTGAGCCGATTTCAAATTGTCTTCTATACATTCAACACTTTTGCCTGGACAAAAAACGTGCCTGAAAAATGAATCCTCGTCCACCGATTTGGACCTGGTATAAAAATGCCTGCATTCTCCCTTAATTGGCCAAATTTTCATATGACCACTAGACTCTCGTTATCTATAACTCACGTGATCTCTGGCGAATACGGGCTACTATTCAAATTCTTGATTTTCACACGAGCCTACACGTCCTCCATAGCTTCACCCAGCTAGACATCAAAACCCAAGTATTCCGCAAGACTGGACAAAAAAATGAATGCAATCAATATCATGTATTGATACAGAGTTGGCCTCAATCACTTGGGTCTGTGGTCATAAATAAGTGCGAGTTATTCAGCAAAGGTCCTGTGACCGCAAAAAGAAACTAGCGACAGAAGAAGCAAAAATAAGTTGTCTCAGTAATTATGATTGAGCGTTTATTTTAACAAAGTGACCTCAGGTCTGCAAACTGCATTCTGGACGTCCATTAACGAACGCCACATACCCCGCAAGTGCGCGAATTTTATGTATTCAGTCTATCCGTATGTTATTACTTTGGAACTACAGGCCATTTCCATGATTTTCCAACATTCGGCGTTCCAAACGCTCGCCACTTGACAGTTCCTTGACAGTTATCAGTTCAACGGAGGATAAACGGTACTTTACCGAGACCGCCCGTTTTGTTCATTCCATCAACCATAAGGTAAGACGTCACTTATTCGGCTGTTGTGACAACCAACGTTGACTAGAATATTGTTATCTTATTTACGCTGCTAACAAGTGATATGCGTTCTTCATGCATTGCAGCGGTAAACAAGTATGTTCATCTAAACTGTCCTACAGTAAAATCATATAAGCTTTTGGAAGGCTGGACGGTCTTGAGAGGCGGATCTGACACAAGTACGGTAATCTAAAGGTTTGCGTGTCTGAAGAACGCCATACCAAGTAGTATCAGTGTTCATCGAGAAAAACGTTATTCGACGCTACCGATTCAGAGGGGCGATTACGTTGGCATCGGGGCTCACAGATCGTGCACTTGAGCATACAGGACCCACTAACCTTTCGTCACATTTTGTCGGTCGTCTCTCCTATGCTTGTCTGGCGACCCTATTGCAATCCAGACAACACTACGTTAGCGCGTTTACAAACGTGAATGACGTCAATTGTTGCAATCACCAAGAATCACTGCTATGCTAATACGGAACACTGTACCGAGGACATGCTCGTCCTCGTTAGGCAACCACACTGCCTGTGGCCCCAAGGTGGTTGCTTATGGGGAATGTGAGTGTACACTTTTGAACTGATGTCATTGAGACAAAATAAATCTAATACGATGGCTCTTTGGTACAGAAGAGAAAGTTTGTGATGAGGAGCCAGTAAAACCTGAGTGTGAGGTAATCACAAGAATGCACCAACGAATCAGGATGAAGATGTAGGTGTACATAGGGCAGTAAGAATCAATATCAACATTCATTCGACGGTATGCACAAATTACTGTTATTACCTTAGGTTGTACGGCGCTATAATGTCCACTTGGCCGTCGTCATGGTAGTGCACACACATTCTCTCTCTTTCTCACACACAGACATAGACCGCGAGAAAGAATATACACCACTGTCCATATGACTTTAGAGCAAGATGTCAATCGTACACATCCTATGACAGGTCACCAAGTTGTTATCGCCGGCTCTCCATAAAGATCAACCGCGACAGCTGTCAACTGAGACCTTTGACCTTAGCGGTTACCATGACAGCGGAACCAGACAGTACAACTGATCCTGATCGGTTCGTTCGTAGTCGATTAGCCAGCATCTCACTTCTTTTGTTCGATCTAGTTGGGTGCCACTTGGATTGCGGTAGAGTGAAGTTCAACTCGAAAAGCCACTGCCTCCAACGAATGCGGCTCCAGTCCACCGACAGACTGGGCGTGACAGTATTCTACAACATGGTTACATTGGACAAGTAGATAACCAAGAATAACCGATGTTTCACCTAAAACCGTTGACCGCACTTAATCACAAACTTTAGTGGGTGAATGTCACCTTGACTTCAAACTTTGCATATCTTACACCTGATGACCAACGCCCATTTAAGTAATTGTTCAGCTGCAATCGGATCATCTCCGAATCATAGGAGGCATAAGGTTAGCGCAAGATGTGTGACCGGTGTTCATGCCATAGCTTACTGGCCCAGTAATAATTTCAATCGATAATAAAAATCGATCCCTTTGTGAGCAATATGGCTCTGTGTTGTAGTAGTGAGTCTCGATCAAGACCGCATCTGATTAGATAAGGACAGTCGATTGAACAGACAAACATAGAGGGCTGTAAATCATCCTCAAGCTGTTGCACTTCGCAACGCTACAACTGAAATCAACCTTATCAACAGCCAAGTTCGCTTTGATATACCTGCTAGCAGAATAGCGAGATGGCTTTGGCAGAACAGACTAAGGATTGAAGCAGGCACGTAGAGTAAACCTGGCAGAGAAAATCGTTTGGTATTCAGAGGCCCTTAGAGACGATCAATCAAGACCGATGCCGATAGTGATGAAAACGACTGTAAACCTCATGGAGACTGAGAGGTGTACAAGCTGCAAGCGCACGTTCAATCCCGAGTGTTGAGACGCACGCGTGACAATAAATCACCCGATCCCACTTTGCCAACTTTTCGTTACATACGGTTAAGACTTGGTTACCAAGATTTATGATAACACGCATGCAAGTTCGATCGACTCTACGTGGAAAAACCAGTAATTTGATTGAAAAGTGAGAAAATGTGCGAGATTCACACTTTCGGAACGCCTGGGGAAAACACTGGCATAGAAAAATTGCACGCACCCGAGAAAGAAACCAGTGAATGATGGATTCCGGGATGGTGGTGGTCGCTAAGACGGCTTAATGTAGACAATGATAGGTATCTTGGGTGCATTCGGCTCCGACTGGCTGACAACTGTCAGGTGAAGGTAGACTAGAACCAGGCAAAACACAAGAGGAATGCCAGGATTAAAGTGTCTGGAGTAATTGTCAGTGGAACAAGAAAGCCGGACTAAGCTCGTAACATGGTAAGGAGCTTGATATAATGATTGTAAAACGAATGAAGTTTGGGAAGCAGCAAGTCCGGTGATCATCACAAACTCACAAACTTATCTGATTATCAGAAGTCGACAAAATTCTGTTTCGATTTTAGCTACGTTATCGGTATCGCATGGTTCGAAAGCGAGCATCGCAGTGACTGATGTTAGTGCCGGAAACCGTCCACAGAGAAGCAGCAGACACCAATAACTCGTGTTCTGTTTGTTCATAAGGAGGACTACTAAGGGCTCTGATTACTGACGTGCGGTAGACAGATCTTTCAGTCTGATGCTAGGGTGCCATGGTTCTACCTTCTGTAGCCACGGGAAGAATTACGCTAAAACGAGACTGAACACGCACAGAGTACTGTTTGGAAACACTGAGGTGTTGTCCTTAAATCTGATCTACCAGTAAATAAAAATCTCATTTCAAGACTGCTGAAATTGCCCAGACGCGTTTTGAAGTTCCGTACATTGAACAAACAGTCAAATGATTCATCTCATAGTGCCAGCCAGCTAGTTTGGAGCGACTTAGACAAAAGGCGATCCTTTGAAGTGCAAAGCTCGAAAAAGTGCCTATTTAATGAGGACAAAATTGACAGTGTTTGAAAGAGTGAGACAACACTGAAAAAACATCGCAAATCACGTGTCTATCTGTTATAGTACCAAACACATGCACATGGAGAGAGACTGTCGATCAGTTTCAACATTGGTCAGCACATGCCAGACAGAATCAAATCACTGCTAGAACCAGAGGCATATGTGGAGGAAACAGGTCAGATAAAATACTGGAAGTTCGATTCGTGGAAGATGTGAAAAAGACTGGCAGCAAAGAACACCGTCAATCATTGGCTAGCTCTGCACTTTTGTTTTCTGCCATTTGAGCTGGATGGTAAAAATAGACCGTCCAAACACATAGTCAGAAGGTCTCAGGTTATTTTGGGATAGAACCTGACATTCGATGTGCGGTGTTCGACCTTGTGACTATACAACTATACCAAGTCCTGCACAGAACGATATCGTCAGACAAGTTTTTAGGATGGTTAGATGACAAGTGTAAGTTGCATCATAAACTCAAATCGTACAGTTACGGCCGTTACAAGAGGCAAGACAGGTGTGCTGGCCGCTATTCACATTGCATAAAAACCTCGGCGTCAGGCCGAAATCTCGTGTGATAACAGACAAACTGTACTTTGAGTTATTACGTGGGCATTCCTAATAAACATGACTGAACAAACCAGTACAAACAAGCAATAAGGCAATCGTAGATGATAAGCTGTGGGCTAATATTGTTAGCCAGCCACCTCCGCCAGTTATGGGGAACAAAAACGTACAATAGGCGGATTGGGGAACGTGGTAACAAACATACTGATGAGCAGTGGGAGACTGGTTCATATAAAATGGACAACACTCAGAGCTGATGACAGCTGTCGCACTCCCACAGTCTTTTCGGTTAGGCCGATTCGAAAGGAACCATACTCGAGTTTCGCTCCTATTAGAGCTCGTCAGCAGTGCATATACCCATTACACATAAACAGGAGTGACTGCGCGTTTGCATAGGACACTTCAGTCGCACCTAGTGTGAGAACAATGGAGCAGTGGTCAACGTGTTTTCCTCGTGAAAGCGTGGCCAGAGTTCGTCTTAATCGCGACAATGATATGCACAAACTAACGAGCTGTAGCAAGAGCGAAACCCAAGTATGGTGCTTCTTCCCGAAAGGGGTTGATTGAAAAGTTTGCGGGAATGTGGCAGGTGCGATCAATTAAGTGATGTCTAATCCATGTAAAAAAACAGGCAGTCAATAACTTTTTTTAGCTGTCACGTCTCCCTGTCCCATGGGCTAAAACCGACCAGCCGTTTCATGGTTGGCTCACAAACGAGCAAGCGTCCACCATAGCCCCGAAGAAGGGTTGGGGTTGCAGTCCGAGGAGTTACAGACAGCTAATTCTTTGGTACGTAATTCGATTGCCTATACAACATTCGGAAACTGTGCTCAGCGTGCCTCATGAAAGTTGTATCGGGGACGGTCAGCAAGTACAGTGATGAGTTAAATTTATCAGGTTCATCACACAATCTCAAGTCTGTCGACAAACCGAATTACATGGCGCACCTACTCATTACACTGGCTGAAAATAGACACTCGCAATAGTGAGCAAGATCCCAACTGCATTCTGTTTACACAAAGTAGGTTGGACGAACTTTAAAGTAACTGGCGAAGTGAACCATTGTCAGGTGAAGTTGAGGGGTAACAATAGCGAGGGACTTACCGAGCGTTGTGCGACTCCGAAAAACTCCAAGTGATTCACAAACTTTGGCCACAAGTTCCGTGTCCATACTTAGATCGGATGTGTCAGGGCGTTTCTCGCGTGCATTCGGATATATAGTTAAAATCACTTATAATCCGGTTCTGGCTAGCATGAGGACAATGGTCAAGGCGTGGGCGGTACTGTTGGATAGGTTTAAATGAGTAAGGTGTGGTGGTTCCGCAGCTCATTAGCACGGCACGCACACTAGCGTGCGGATGCGAACACGAATGCTCGTTTCGTCGCGCGCGTGTGCCTGTGGTTTATCAGCTGATCTGCCAGGCAGCATTGTCGTTCGTCGCCGCGATTGGACACCCGTAAACCAATCAGGATGAAGACTTGTAGGAGCGTCCTAATTGGTGGGTGAACGGGGATTTTTTGCACTGTGCGCTTCTAAGTAGTGGATTTCTGGCGGCCTTGGTTCCATCGCGTTAGGTGCGCTGTGCGACTAGCCTTGGTTTTAATTGCCATGCCATGTTCTGTGTCAATGGCCCACTCAGCACGAGGAGCTGGGGTTTGTAATGACTGGAATAACCCCTCCCCAACTGGTTGGTGGCACAGAGGCGTGTACGAATTTTCGAATGGTTTATAGCCCTGAGGAGTTTTTTGAAATACTCCGGATACACGAAGTGAATCGTGTCGAACTTTGAATAACACCACAAATCCACCGCACTATCCCAGCCGTATGGTATCAGCACGCAATATGTTCAAACGATTTGAGTTTTGACAGTCCACATATCAAAATTACACCTTTTGAATAATGTACTTTCTGTCAAAGGGAACGTGTTTCTATCAGCATGGGTGTTGACAAGAAAAAATTAACTACTAGAGGCGAACTATGGAAACTCGGAATCAGTGGTAGATGATCACTCGTAAGAATGCAACCTAATATAGACTTACCAACGGAAGTTGCTCCCATCTTTGTCCACAGCACAATGATCTGTCGAAGCGAGGTAGCTTTTCTTGTGAAGCAATAATGCGGAGCTGTGAGCTCCAGTAACATGTCTGGGACGAGCATTTCCTCCACGTGAATAATGCGCTTTAAACAACGGTACAGGTGGCCGGATGGTCCACCTATAATTTCATTCCATTTCAGTTAGTCTGGGTGATGTTGCTTCTCACCAACTAATCCCAAGCCCGAGTTCCTTTCACAACCCGGTCATATCTGCAGGATATATTTGTACTGTTTCAGTCACTCATACTGTACAAAAATCACGTTGGTCCAAGTTGTTTATTATATGACAAAGGGAATGCCACTAGTTTTGTTGTGAATAGCGATCACCTGTTGATTTTTGTATGCTTTCGATTGTCCACTTAACACGTGTGTGATACTGGCGCTCAATGACCAACCGTTACACGTGGTTAAACTAATATCCATTTTTCCACAACTTTTATTGTGTATATAAGAATGGAAAGCACTAGAAAGCATGTTTGAAGGAGGGAAAGAATGGATGCAGCATCTATATCATGTGCTGCGTTTTTGCGAGAAAGAACAAAACACAGCTTGGCCAGTGCATTCTGACGTGTCGCACGGGAGTTAAATATCATTATGCCAACTTGCTATGTATCTAACGATCTGAACAGAAAACGAGTTACTCATCATTCTTGCACTGGTCCTCAGGTTTCAGTGCAGTAAGCTGTTTTTGAAGTTATCTGGGGCTAAAGGTAAATATTACGGAGAACACACTCTTTTCCGAAACAGTTTTGATGGCTTTTTTTCAATCTTCTGGACCGAACTGCCTGATGATTGTGCTTGCCAAAACATGTTCCCGCTCACTGACACAAGCAACGTGTGATTGTGATATCTTTCTTTTCTAACAGTTAGCCATTTGGGTCTAGCAGTTTTACCTCATCGCTATAAGTATGCTTAGTGATGGATTACTAACGATAAACAGCTTGGGAGTAACACAACGTTGTGTTATCTTCAATTTGTTTATCAATAGCACGCTAAACATGACGCCCAAACTGTTTGACTTCATTCGTACTAAATTTGGTGCGGATATCTTACAGATGGATTATTACCCTTTGAATTTTACTACGACAGTTCAATATGGACTTCGAAATCATGAGACATTTAATGCCCACGGTCTCTTACGACATGTCGAACGGAAGACTGAAATGGTACGAAGAGGGAAACCAAGACAGTGGAACGTGAACATTTTCAAACTTACGGTTTGAGCAGCGCTAACACTTGATCATAGATTTCACATTTCCATAAGCGTTTCAGCTAACTCCTCCTGAAGAGAGCACTATATTTGAGCTTCGATCTTTAGTGGTGCATATCGTTGCCGCAATCAAGATACGAACTTTGGCAACGCTTTCATGAGGAAACCATTTTGACCATTGCAACACTGGTCTAACATTAGGTACGACTGAATTGTCATATGTAAATGTTGCTTCCAAATTATTCGTACACCTACAAACCCTTTTTCGTTCTTAAACTCAAAGCAATTCCATTTCACACTACACCGAGTATCTAGTGCTCGTGATATTCCACAAGATCTCAGATAAGTTGAAACGCCATCGAACTGCCGAGCCACATTTAACGCTTTTCATAATCTCACACATTCCAACACGTGCACCATCACGGTGTGAAATCATAATCATTTCGTGTGGCTCAGTACCAAAGGGGACGTTCCCAAACAGCTGAGGACTTGCTTCGCATGTTATCTACCTAGGGCTACTCTTCGCTCAGTCGCTCCAACTATCACACTCAGTTTATCAGATTCCTTATTTAACCATATCCGCATGAACCTTGTAGGTCTGCCACCACCGTCACAAGATTGTGTCCATTTTCAGTTTTGTATATCGTTTTGCAAGATGATCTGATGCTGTATCAACTAAACAATAAAATGGCATGCAGTGTTGGAGCGATGGGTTTTCGTCTTTTCTAGGCCAAAACTTATTACAGCAGATCGTTTTAAACAATTCAGACAACAATTTTTATTGCTTTCAGGAGTCTCCCCAGTCACAAGTATACAAGTACCACAGTTGTTCATTTATCGCTTAACCGAACGATCTCATTGTCAACTCCATGCCGCTCTAAATACACACAAGAGCCCTACACATGAGACGCAACAATTCACTGCTGTTTTCTTAGGAATTCGCCCAGCCCGCCAACAGGATATCGACCGTCCTCCGAAAGTGCTCTTGATCGACGTGCAAAGCTGTCTCACTATCTGATGCAACTAGAATCCTTCAATCTGTATTCAACCTGTTGCGAGTCAGACTACTCGACCGTCCTTTCGTTCTTTGGTCGTGATGTCTCGTACACACGTTTTTGTCCCAAACGTTACGATTGCGTCTGTCCAACCGTTCCAAGCCGGTCTTCCTCTGGTGGTACAACACAATACTTCACCAAACAGGAAGGCAGCTACACACTACACCATCTTAACGAAAGTGATTGACCTTAATATCATCAGGCACCTGTACACTATAGCAGCGGTTCCACAACACGCAACAGTACTCTGGTCCTTAAAAACACCTCTAGGTTTCACCGATCGCCGACTCAGTTGCCAGCCGACTGGCCTCTCATTTTTGTCTCAACCAAAGTACGGAAGGTAGAGTAACGTTTCAATTCACACAACCAATTGAACGCAACCCGCAGCGCAGTTGTCCCTGAAAAAGGTCATACTCGTAGACCTTTCAGCAGTGCTGTTTGACCACAGTCCACCGCTGTACCCATCCGTAATGTCGTCCACAACTGCGAAAGTCTACGGACCGGTGATCACACATTCGTAGACAAATGACTCGCTTAAGGCGCCTGTGAATAACCTTTACTCGTCTAGCCCAGACCGGGAGCCAACATGAAGCACACATCAACCCGCCATTTGGACACCATTCCACCTCTGGAATTCCCGTATTCTCTCAATTTCGACATAGCGATGTTTCCTCATCAGCTTGGTTCAGTCAACCACCTGATCACCCAAATCCAACTCACACCACACGTGACCGTAGCGGAGGTCACCAGTGAGGTGAGTTATGATTGGTCAAATGATTGACCAACACTGTCTAACGTCAGCAGTGATGCCAGAGGAATAGTAACTGACTCCCAATTAAAAAGTAAACCAAAAACTGTCTTATTTAATATATTCCGAGTCTTCACTTTACCTTTCAATTATGTTACATCAGGGGATATCGATTTTTATCGTTTGAAAACAGAAGATTCACTGAGTTTACCATGGGCTGTTCCACTCTTTGAATGAATAAACCGAACTTCTCCCGATTGGATAAAACAGAGTGATTCTGTTCACTCCTTTCGCGAAATGATCGGGTGAGCGGAACACCATTTATGCAATGTTGACCGTTTGGTCATGCCCACTGTGAGGTTGCTGGCGTTCTGGTTAACACACAAGAGGGCAAGAGTGCAAACTCCGCTCCGGACAAGAGTATGCATTACTGATGAGCTCTAATAAGAGCGAAACTGGAGTTGAGTGCTTCCTTTCGAAGTGGTTAGCCGACTGGTTTACTTGAATGCGGAGGCTGCGACCGAGCATGAGTAGTGTTCACTTTGAGAGAACCTGAATCACCGCGCTTCTACTATAAATTAGAGTGGCTTTGTTAGCCTGGATTTTAAACGATCTAGTCGCATGTTGTTTGTACCTGCCATAGTTAAACGCCAGGCAATTTTCAGCTGTTCACAAGGTGGTTGTACAAGTCATGTAGGTGCACACTGTCCCCTATTGCTGTGCTGGTCATCTATTCTTTGTTATGCTTGTAACACTGCATTCTCTTTAAAAACTTTATCAGTAGGGAACAAGAAATATGGAACGACTTATTAACATTTCGATTAATCTCATCAGTTGCACATGTAAAACATGCAGGTTACATATAAGAGACAGGTAGAGATAGACAGGGTATGGACACGCATACAATCGCACCACTGCATACAATCGCACCACGTATTATGTGATGAAAATCACAGCACATAGAGCCGGCTGGTGAGTTCTGATCAACATAGCTTCGCTAAAGGCTAGTAACTTCGGACTCCGAAGGCATAACAACATATTCAGTTATCTAAGTGGGTCGCCCTGGTGACCTATTATCATGAGGTGTATGGCAGTCAATTACGCTGGGGTTTGAGCAAGGGGTTTATAGGCTGGAGATGATTGTCATGATTTGTTTTAACCAGTTCGAGACGTATTCTGTCACTCGCTGCGATAGCTGTCGGTCTGCTCCACCGCTGCAACTGCAAGTGAACTGATAGACAACGTGAGGGACAGAATAGTTAGAAAAACCGCGTCCGCGATTGTGTAGAACGGGTTCTTTGGTTGTTAGAACCACGCGCAACTGGTCAGTCGCATGTTTACGGAATAAGGCAGATTTTAATTTGTGCTTGATCCCCTTTGAATTGCATAAATAGAAACGGCTTTCCTTTGAGCTGTTTGAACTGGCTCTTTGCATTTATTCATCATGTTGTGAATGTCAATGAACTTTTCAGGATGTCCGTTTGCCACCAACATTTTTCTTAGTACTTCTTGGTCCATCTGCAGCTTATCAGGGGTGCAAAATATGCTTGGCTTCACGAAATAGGGTTTTGACAAAACCCTGCTTGTATGCCATTGGGACTGAACTACTGAACCGAAGACATTGTCCACCCCATGTTGTATACTGACCTGGAGATAACCTCGGTCTGCCTGCTGTACGATGTGTAGAATTCCTTCCAAAATCTGAGCTAGTTCAGCTGGTAGAACGCTTCCGCGTTGAGACATGCTGTCTATCGCAGGTTCGAATCCAGCGGAAGCCGCAACTTTTCACGGTTGAGTCTCATCTAAAATCTGAACACTGTTCACACAAGGTTGCGGTTAAACGCTTAGAGATGACTGATAGGTCACGCTGTGAGGTTACTGGCATTGTGGTTAACACGCTAGTCACACAAACTCGACAGTCGGGAGGTAAATTCCGGCTACGGCAAAGATACATGCTAGTAGTGACCTCTAGAAAGAGTGGAACTCGAGTCTAGTGCTTCCTTACAAAGTGGATCGACCGAAAAGCCTATCTGAATGCGAGGACTGTGATCGAATGTGGTTGGTGTTCAATTTGAAATAAACCAAATCCCTGTTTTACATTTCCTCATGAAACCATGGGATAAACGTTTATTTAGCCAGATGATGCCGTGACGTCTACAGAGTGCATAGGTCAACGCCCTACTATAGCCAATTTCTCCGTTGCTCGGATTCATCGTTAAGAAGTGGTAGTCTGAATAGTTTCACAAAAGATTCACAAAAGGTTGACCGACATCAGTTCATGGTCAAAGAAAGTGTAGTCGACAAGAGGGATAAGTCACATGCATCCCTGTAGCCTACTTATCACGATCCTGTAGTTTAGTGATTGAAGGTCTGAACTACTGCATCAACACTTGCTCACAAGTCATTGGTGCGATTTCCCAACAAGCATGATGTTGATTCCACTCAATAAACTCACTGTTGGTCGCCAGGACCAATTGAATGCAAATAACAGCTTGCAAAATCCTAACACTTCCAATGATCTTGGGGATGACTATCATGGGCACTGCTCACAACGGTCATAGTCTAGTGAACGAGCAATTGGGTGGCAGCACGTAGGTCGCTCGTTCCACTATCGTTTCAGTCATTTCTATTTGTTCAGTCCAAACAAGGACAAAATCGGGCAAGGCAGGTCGATGATTTGAGGGCAAAGGTAAGACCTAATTAAACGACAAATTTTTGAAGAAATAAACAGACTTGTTTTAACTCGAATCCTAAATCAATTCATTCCCGCTGATAACCACCCTGTGTCATTGTGTACACCGAAGGACAGTGGAACATGATCTAAACGAGTCTCAAAATGAGGGACGATCTTCGGTACCTAAGGGAAAATATTTTTCTCCTGTCATTCGTTTAGAAAACTATGAGCGCAAGTTCCACAGGAGACTGTTGGTGATGTTGTGACCTCAAAAGTCTGTCGGCCTGAAAAGTTGTTTGTTTCTCGGAATCCGCAACGATATATGTGAAGACGGAACAATGAAGCGCAGTGCCACTTTGTACGGCTGACGTGCTTCCACACTCGCTGTGCAACAGTGCATCGTCATTCGCCTTGGTGACAGGTCCTACGAAGTGCATGTACGCCTTTCCAGTAGTTGCTTCTGGTCCATCGTCTTCCTGGCGTTGAGAGCTACTGTTTAGTTCCCGTGAGAACCAGTCATACCATACTATCCACAAACGAAGCCGTACATTGCACAACAGTAACATACTGAAACCGGTGCCGGTTGTCCGATCTTTACACCAGGAGAAGCTGAATGTGTCCAGAAAACATTCCGAAGTGCCTATGCATTAGCGGCTCATTACTGACAGGCAGCGGCAAATTGCTGTCAAAATTTTATCTGCCTACAGGTCTAACTGTGCAGTTTTGTAGTGTTTTAGCATCATTTCCCTTGTCCGTTGGTTATGGCCTCTGAAGTTCAGTTACACAGCTGTACCATGCTATTCATAAACTACTAGTGTTCGTATTGACAATATCCTGAGAATCCGACCAGTTGGCTAAGTCACTTCTTATACAACGGTCGGACATGGTTGACAGAAAGAGGAAGCCGCCACAACAGACACAACAGACCACACTGGTCGACCACCCACGAATGTGACCGGAGTGGTCGATAGCATTTAACTGATATACTGTCAGCTAAAGCCGTTTTGAATTACCACGCCTGTTCAGTTACGCACTCTACAATGACCCGGTGGATGAACAGTGATCATACTGCTCAGGCCAATGGTGCACAAGGTTCAAGTTAGTGAGAACTATGCCCTTAAGGGTGCTGGGCATAACGGTCAGGGCTAGTGAATTAGGTTTAATACACGCAACGTTTTAGTCGATATAGCCAATCACGTAACACATACTTTGCTGGAAAGATGCAATGGTATTAGTTTTAATTCGATAAACATCAATTATCGCTTACCTACCTTACTGATGACTAGTAGGGGAGTTGGTAATTTTCAAGTTGAACATCGCTCACATTTGATCGGAGCCTTCGCATTCAGATAGAATTTACAGTCAGCATCTTTCGAAAAGAAGCACTAGACTCGAGTTTCGCTCTCATTAGAGTTCGTCAGTAGTGCGTATCCTTGCCAAGACCATGATTTGAACTCCGGCGGCGATTTCATGAGGTAATCGTGTTGACCACTGCGCCATTCACTTCACATTAGGCATGAACGAATTAACAAATCTGAACGCCCAACCACTTTCGCTTGCGAGCAATGATCAGGTTGCCCGATCGTCTCGAGAGGAGACACACTAACTGTCCTGTTAACTCCAGTCGATAATCCCGCGAAATCTTCGATCTCATTAAACTTGCAAGACGATATTTTAAATTACTGATGAGTAGTCAGGAGTTTAGTTAATTTCAAGTTGAACGTCACTCACATTTGATGAGCTCACCGAGAGCGAAACTCGAGTTCAGTGCTTCCTTTCGAAGTGGGCTAGCCGCTAGGCTTAGTTGAATGTGCAGTCTGCGATCAAATATGAGTGATGTTCATCTTGAGGTTACCCACCCATTACGAACAACTTCTCCTCGCCCGCCTACTCAGGCGATGGTAATACCTCATTTCTGTTAGCTGACGGTCATGGACAATCTGACCGTTCATGAGCAAGCTGTGTTAAGAGTGCGAATAGACAATGCTAATTGTTCTGAATTTAACGTCGTCTAACTCTGGTGGCCTCCTTAAATGATTCGCACAAGTGAGATTTTTGAACGACGAACTGAAACCAAGGAGATTCCCGAAATGAAATTGAACAGTGTGCTAAAAACGGTACGTAATAATCTGATGAATTTCGAGACGAACCACAAATGTGAAATAGTGTAATGGTTTGGACAACGCTAAAATTTTTATGTAAGATGCACGTTTGAGCAACACATCGTTCGTTTGTGTCGGTCACATACGTGTGCCTATGCTGAAATGGTTAAACGATTCGGTGGGCACAGACAAAGTGGCAGGGTTTGTCAGTTCAAGGGGGGATGTCTGTCATGTCTGAATATTTGTGTATTTTCGCAACATGAGAATTGACAAATGGGCGTTCAAATAGAGAGGAGGGTCAGACCGATAATAGGCAGTTCAGCAGGCGATTTGAATTTCATATACGCATTAATCGATCGACGACATGTGAGACAAACGGAACACAGTCAGTTAATGCATATTAGATTCGCATGGACAGACTACGCTACACACTGTAGGGAAGTGGGAAGAGTAGTAGAACTTGAAGACAGAAGAAAAGAATCTTAAAATCAGAGCTTTAACGATCAGACCATGTGCAGTAGGTTATCCTAATAATGGTCAGTTCACTATCATCTGTTTCTCCACACGCATAAGTGGTTTTTGAAGGTATCTGGATAGCTCTTTTAAAAAAGTCGTTGGCAGTCTGAAAAACAACAAGGGTGATATTTGTGGGACCTACATTGTAATCAGATTCAAACAACTGCTTTGTTATGATACAGAGTAACGATTGGTTTTACAA
Source organism: Paragonimus westermani (assembly GCA_008508345.1). NCBI lineage: Eukaryota > Metazoa > Platyhelminthes > Trematoda > Plagiorchiida > Troglotrematidae > Paragonimus > Paragonimus westermani. Next base: position 3,662 of record QNGE01002002.1, on the reverse strand, counting down.
CATATGACTTCGAGATTACGTTTTACGTTGGACGGTAATACATGTAGGTTTGTACCTCATGGATCTCCTCCATTTGAGTCTCTCCCTGAACGAACACCTCTAAACGATCTATGAGATCGTCCAATATTGTTGGGATAGTTTTGACGCGGTACCTCTTAGTACGCAACTGACTGAGCTGATTATGCGTTATTGTTACAAGGTTAATTGGCGACTGTCTGTCATTGGTGTGTTAATGAAGTGTTGCAAAACTGGGTTTGACATAACAGTATGCTCCGTGGATCTGTATTGCATTTGCTATCACCCCCCCCACACACACACACACCGTATATAATCAACGCATCAATCAGTTGTGCTTTAGGCAGTATCTCATACGACATGGTTATTAGTCAACCTAGGAACTCACATATGCCAAGTTATGGGTACCACGTTGGTGGTAGATAACAGCATTGGGTGAATAGTAATCTTCGTCTCAAAAGAAACCAACCAGGAAAGCAGACAGTTTTGTTGTAGTGGAACCCGTTAGATTAAAAGCGAGTAACGAACTAGCTCAGGCCAATGGCTAGATCCGACACAATGAGAACAGAAAGGAGTTGTGAGAAAAGTTGTCTGATTTCGAACTGCAAGCACTTTGATCAGTAGCACAGAATAAACTGGTCTAATCGGCTTCGTGAGGCAGTACTGCACCAATCACGTTACGTTCTCAGGACACATGAGTCGCACTAAGTTCTCCTGACTGGCAGTTGCTGCACCAATGACATCGGGGAAATCAGGACACCCTCTCTGTTTGCGCTGTCCCAATCCGATCAGTGGACCCGACACTATACTGCGTTGCGTTTTAAAAACGGTTGTCCTAGAAGCCGGGATTACCACAAAACTGTGCACAAGAAGGTGGCTGTCTAACAGAACAAGACCGCAATGCACAAACCTACGACATAAACATGTGATTTCCTCTTCTGAGGACTCGTGTGACAGACTTGCTAGTCTGCAATCTTGAGGTTAACCTGGCGAGGAATCTATTGACATGTTCACTAGACAGATATACAATAATGTTGGGACTGAAAGTTGCTCGGTAGAGCAAAGTGGAGAGGAACTGAGTGCTAATCTACCGTGCTTCAACTGTGAAGAACACAGAGACACTATGCATAAGGGTTCCGAAATGGAACGGTAGGTCACGTCTATTCACTCCCTCCGAAGTGGTTTTACAATTTCATGGCAGTTTTTTTCGAAAACTTCTGTACCAACTCCCTGAAAGTAAACGGGTGTCAAGTAACGTCTCACCGTTCCGACACTTAACACCCCCAGATAGTTTGACACAAAATAGAAGTTCTATGACTTGCTGCAGTAACAATATCCACAAACCATTGAGTGGTCTAATGGATGGATGGTCTCATGGTCGTACACACAAGACACCTCATCACTCTCTCTGTCTTCGTAAACGAACTAGTGATCTTCGGAGAAAATGTTAAAGCTCGCCTCTGGTACATGAGGATGAAACCGTGTCTTTACAAAAAGTGATCTTAGTTCAATTTTATTTGAATATAACTCGCGAGGAGGCAATACTGAGACAGCAGTGGAGCACACTTCTCTACAAAGCATCTAGCAAGAGAGGATGCTTCTTAATTTGGGCCAAGTTTATTCGGAAGTGCAGAAGTTCCACTGAAAAATCTGTCTACTGAGGGGTCACGCTAAAACGTCAACGAAAGATGTCACAAATCGTTTCGTTAGATTACTTGACCTCTGAGTGGTTTGGAATTTATTGCGAGTAACAGATGGGTGTAGTGGTTTCGAAGAATACTCAACATCGCCTGTAACTAGCACGCCTGATCGTTGAGCTATGAAAAGTTCAAAACCCCATTCCAAAAGTGAACAGAAGTTAGACGCTATGCCCCTACATTACTATTAAACGAATGCATAAAGAATTACACTATGCACACTTCGGTCGGTCTTGATGTTAGAAATGTACAGTAAACTCATTCTGTTCTGAACAGGGTAGATGAAACCAAATGGGAACCCAGGCACACGACTGGATCAGGTGGAGAATGGCACTACAGCAGATCAATAAGGGATAATTCGGTAAAACATAATAGGAACGGACAGAACACAATGCTTAATACTCCAGTGAAAATGAGGATTACCAACGGAGGAGAAGGATTTTTTCAGTTCAAGGATCAGTAATGTTGCATCGCCTCTCTTCTTTTGAGTGGTGAGATCAATCACGCAGTCTTTGAAACATTGACTAACCGATATGATTGAATGACGTTTACATAAATAAAATAACAATGTATGTTGTGGAATTTTCGGGTTTTACACCTATTCAAACACCCGCTTCCTCTATCGGCTTGTCCAGGGCGTAAAATCCCACCTACTGGACGCCAACCTTACAAAGAACGTTGTTCATCTGGGCTAAAAGTTTTCCCTCACGTCTTTCTTGTCCATAGAATCACAGTAACAAATACACGTTAGTACTGCAGAGTTGTCCGGTCTGATGTCTTACTGTCCGGTTTCTAGCAACGCATCCCCGTACCACTTAGTTTCGGCATACTGACCATAACGAAAACATCACACTTCTGTTTTGTAAATTGTTACATCTACCCACTTCATACTCTGCTCCGCCGTAGTGCATCTGTGGACTGTTAACAAGAGGAAGAATAACACTTTTCTTTGTTTGGTAGTTCACAGTTCTTGACCTTTTCTATTCTGGATTCTCCCCATTTGGATGGCGTTTGCGACTGTTAATTCATCGATATGTACATTGCTTTCTTTTATAGCTATGAGTGATTGGGTGATGCGAAAATTTCTAAGATACTAGAACAATTAATTATTTCATTACCGTTGGAGAGAACGATCACATTCATGAGTAGCCTTTCCGATTAAGAAACTTGCTGACTCAAACCCGTGTTGCCTGGATTAAAGTGTTAAACACTTTTGGTGATCCAGGTTACAGTGAGCGTTCTAGGTCACATTGACGGAATACCTAAGCAAAAGTTGTCAGAAAACTATTTTCCGCTGCTCGAAAGGTAAGCATATTGGCCATATTGGTGCTGTTGTATTGATTTCCACCGAAGTTAGAAACAAGGTAGAAAAAATCATTTTGGGAAGAGTAGAAAAACACTGCAAAGATGAAACGCGTTAAAAAGTATTATGCAGCTTCAAGCTGTCCGGTCACTCTGTTGTTGAGTTCGAACAATTTCACATTGCCCTTACGTTGTGTATACCACTCAGACTTGTCTCCCCTCGTGAAATCTCTTGTCCAGGTCAGCACGGTATACGGGTGAGTCATAGTGGGTGTCGCGGAGATCACACCAATAGGCCAGATTGATGTGCAAGTGGAACATTGAGTTTAGTCACGTCCACAAATTGGGTAATGGGGTAATGATTGGTAGTGGTGGTGGTTGAGCGAGCTCAACGCGCCATCGTTTCACAAACACACGTTCGTGAGCGCACACACGGTGCAACTGAGTATTGTGGGTGTTATGGTTCGTGGTGTCATGTGAATTCGAACAAATCGCAATAACTGTGATCACGAGTCTGACACCAGTGGAATGGAGAGCATTCTGATCCACTTAAACTAGCTCGCTTTCCAGTGGACTATTGGACGACTCGTCACATCCGGTCATACAGTAATGATAACAGTTCATATGTCTTTGCTGCAGTGGTATCAC
>QNGE01002001.1:115432-132397 GCA_008508345.1 Paragonimus westermani | reverse complement strand
TAACTGACAGGGTTTTATTTTGTTGGATCAGTTCCAACATGACTATTGATAGGATGGCTGTGACCCGATACGATGACGTATAATAGGTGTACGATTCAAAACACACGAATAAGGCGATGATCACAAAAAAACATGAAAAAAATCGAATTACTCTGTTCTGAAATTTTTTCAGGTCGCTGCAAGGTCTCAGTTGTGTTTCGTGACCGACTCGATCATTCTGTAACCACATTTCTAAGATTAGGAAATCAACTAAGAAGCAAACATACCACATAGGTGCTGGCAACAATGAAATCCATATGTATTGTAACACCTTTATCTTTAGCATACGCAATCGCTTCAAGCTTTTCACTCAAATCGGACGCGAACTTGAAGCCACCTTTCAGAATACAAATGAGCGTCAGGGAAGTTGATTTCTTTTTTTCTAAATTATTTATTATATCAGTGGCCATCTTTTCCAATCTGTCATCGAATGAATGCTTAATTGAGTTAACATACCTGTCTTTGATAAGTCCATTTGGAACAAGAATACTTTCGATGTAATCTTGATAACGTGAGGAAAGTCTGATTTCATGTTGCGAATAACCGGGGAAATCATCAGGAATCTGGACGCCACAAACAAACAAACATTAGAGAACTTACTACAATAGCACTATACGGACGACCTACAACATCCATTGCACTCGTCCAGCCGCCAATTGGTCCAAATTTCTATGCTCAGCCTTATTAGCACATATTAACAAATATATGTATAACAAATAGGAGGCTACTTGCTGGAAAAAACACATATTTATTATGAAGCTATACCTGACAAATTTAACAATGAGATGGTGTAATCTTCACAACACCGTTATCCTGCGATTTTTACGTGCATCAGTCCCTGTTATTTGGTGTCCATGAGGATTCATTGGTATTTATAACAAAGGAGCTTTTCAGTTTTCGACCACTAAGGATACTTCACGCTTTATTGACCTAGCGAAAAGATGCCAAAGTTGTTCAAACCTGTCTGCTCTTCTCTCTGCTTGCGCGGTGTCTTAGTCATGCTGGAAGGACTTCACACCCAACCTTTTATTTCCATCGTGCTACGAACATCATCGCAGCTCCGATCGCGCCCCAACAGTCCGGGGTTATTTCACAACGTTTTTGTCTTCCGGACTTTCGTATTTTGGACTGTTGTGGTGGTCAAAGGGGATACCGGTGAACACCTGTCAGTAAAACTTTCCACTATAGAAACTTGCTTGAACTCTGTAACCTTTAGGTGTCATCCATTATTTTGCTGTCACCGATAGGCCGGGGAGACTCGCTGCATTTACTTGCACTGTGGTGGTTGCCCACTACAGCGTTAGTTAAAATAACATGTCGAGAACTACAAGGTGATGTGCGTCAGACGCGTTATGTGGACCTTTGCTTTTGGAAGCAAGAAAGTGCTGGTCTCAGACATTTGCGATAGTGTCAGTTCAAAACATATGAAGAAGAAGGACATTCGTGGCTGAAACCTATTTTGCGGACAGCTGCCTTTTATCGCTGCAGACATCGCTGAAAGTGAGTAAAACGCAGAAGGTCTGTGACCAACATTTGATGAGCGACAACTGTGGATCGTAGGTATAGCAAAATGCGCTAAAAAAATAACAGGACGCATGAGTCTAGCAGATTGCCAAACAGCAAAAAAGAACGTGAAATTTTGCTCATTCAAACAAAACGATCAACCTTAATAGTTGGGAAGAAGTTTTTATCACTATCTCCTCACGATCAGTTATCCTATATATATCATAGGAAGCTCCACTGCAACCAAACCAATGCTTTTCTTCTTTTGTTCGAATGCATCACTGTATGTGCATGAAATGAATGTGCTTACTATGTGTCATTCTGCCTGCCACTTGCATTTTTTGACGCCAATTTCCGTGTGTGATCACACCTCTAATTGAACGATCCGGGATTCCCACCTGCACTCCGGGCGCTAGAGTGTAATAATCACACCGCTCGCTCGCTTAAAGTTCCGCTGTATCGTTGTTTCGCCTTATTAATTGCCTGCTCACATGTCGATTTTGCGGGTACACAATATGCTCCGTGTTTATTCATTACGTCACACTTAACTGGTCATCTCCTGTTCGCTCCATTCCGCAAGAGCTATCGAGTTCAGTTGGTACATTTATGAAAAGCAACGCACAAATGTACCTTATTACCAACTGCACCTCACCACCGTGACGAATATGGTTGCTAAATTAAAATTCCGACGACTGCACGACGTACTCCGACTCCCGATTTATATTTCTTCAACGACTTTTGCCACCTCGGCGCGTCAAGTAAGTTGTGTCATTTCGAACTGTGTTAAGTTTTTCACTCATCTCTCTGCAGTGGCTATTTCTCCACTCCCAAATTAGGGTCTGGATTTCAGGAAGCAGGAGTGTAGCCCTCGTCTCGCCCTCTCACGCGTCCTGTCACTTGACAAGCTAACTAGTCTAAGCGACACTCATTGCCCCAACCTGCATATGCTCGTTCACCGGCCCGACAGCTCTCTTCCATACCCGAGCGCACGCACGCGCGTAGTCACCATCTGCGCACTGAGCCAATTGGAACGCTCCAATTGGATGTAATTCCGTGCGGTCGATACACAGGCATGCATGAGGCGGTCGGACCCGGATCGGAACACAACTGCACCAGACAACTGAACGACAACTGGCTGCCAACTGAACAGGACAGGGCACGGTCCAGACGAGCGCTACTGCATTAAGCTTGTACACCAAAATCCCAACAATGAAGATCCAATCCACTGACTTGACCTTTTCATTGACTATCTTTGAGATATCGTTATTTGTTAGTGCGTACTCAAGCTATCATGGTTAAGAGTTCCACTGCGGGAGCTTCCGTGTAGTTTGAATGAAAGCCTCGTTTCACACGAGGAAAATGCTTTATTTTTCGTGATCTTTTCGATAACCGTACTTCTTAGAAGCAAAAGTGTTCAAGCCCTAATAACTCCTCTTCACACACGTCTCCTACATTACTTTTTTCTGCCTTACAAAACATCAGTTTGAAGATTTTCAGGTGTACTCTCTCCTCTATCACATTTGGGTTCCAGGCCTATCCACGACACTCGGAATATGGCTTCGAGCACACCTTTTTAGTCAGCAGTACCACATCCGCCTTCAGAAAAGCAGCGGCTTGTGCAGCACGCACAAAACCCTACATCGACTAAACACACTGAGTAGAGACTTAAACACTCCCGCTATGGGCAATGTCTAGCCTTTGGCAATATCTCTGACTCCCTCCCTCGTTCACCACCAAGGAACTGGACAACCCTGGCTGATTCCCAGCGAACTGACGACAGTACTCAAGTAAAAGGTAGCTGCCGACAACTTAATCATCTCTGGACACCATCCACAACCTTCTGCATACATGTGCCATCAAGGCTGTTTGCATTTCACACACCACACATGATGCAGCGGGCGAATTTCAGGCGTTCAATGAGGCCATCCATTAACATTAAGAAAGCTAATCACTAACAATCTGCCTGATTATTCATATCGTGCCCACTGGACACTTCCTGTGATGTCCTCACGCGGGATGTTCAACATCCCCGAGAATTTGTCAGCCACCCCATTTGCCCTGAAACAGGGCCGAAAGTCGGGAGTTTGAGGAATAGCTGCTAATTTTTTCAGGCAGTGTTTCCTCAAATCTTATTGGTAAACCGTGGCAGAATTTCCGTAAATGACCTCCACACTTCCTGGTTGATGAAGTTAACCGGCCGACAGTAGGAGACTTGAGCGCCACAAGTCCGTTTTAGTAAGCAGAAAGAAAGCTACCTGTAATGAGATGTTTCACCTCCTCATCACATCGGATGTCAAACTCACTGGTCATTAGTTTCCAAACTCTTGCTTCTTCTCTCCACTTATGGATGGGTACAACCCCGGTTTCCTTAGTCGTCTGGGATGTTGGCATATTAAAGGCTGGGACTTAATAGCTGGACGAGACGCTTCCACGATATATGGCGTTGAGGTTTTAGTAATTATTCATAGATGTTCTTTGTCCTGCCGCCCTATTACCACCTGGTCTATTCGGACTGTCATTTCCCTCAACCCCATTTATTTCAACATGCTTTATAACGTGTCCTGCTGTGGTCATTTTCACGAGGTGGGCTGCGACAGCAGCAAAGATTGAGATTTGCATTGCCCGGGAAAGATCTGAGTGAAACCTACGCTTATTGTGGCGGCCGTTTACAACACCAACCACGATGTAAACAATCATGCGTTGTTGAAGTAGCTGCTTGCGTAAGTGCTTGATGGTTGCTGTGTTGATAGAATGTTGCTCTATCTATTCCCTTCCCACTGATTCGTCTCCTTGAGTTGGAATTACTTATACCAATTACGAACTTTTCTCACAATCTGACACTGCCGTTCAAGTTACGCGCGTAACAAATCATTTCTCCTATGAATGCGGATCTTGATACTATCACTTGTAAAACTTGTTTCCGCGTAGTTTTCTCCCTTACTTTCTTTTGCCGGACCTTTGTTTGTATGTACTCTGTTTTCACTTTCGCCTTACCGCTTCACCATTACGTGACTGTTGCATTCGGTCATATTTACGTGAACTGTTAATCTCGGAACTTGTACACTTGGTGGATTCAATATCGAGGTTTGTTGTTGTCTTCCACTATTTGGTTTATCATATCGTTTTCGAACGTTAGCACCTCATTAATAAGAAACTCGCCAATATGACCGTCTTCCTTTTTGGATCCGAATTGGTTGCTCGACGGGCTCAGAATTTATAGACACTCGTTACTTACAGGCGCGACTATCGTGGATCCAGCGTATCGATAGACGTTGCGAGGAGACTGAGCGTCGTTCGAACAACCACTGGTCGTCCGGGATCAAGATGCGTAATATTCCACTCACGGTGTTTTTTTGGATGAATATACCGTTAAAAACACAGTGTTTTCTGGGATGAATCTCTCTTAGATTCACCTAAGGTTCGATCCTGCACACCATGTGTAACTGGAAATAACCACTTACCGTTTGCGAAATAACTGCCCGCAGAGGCTTTGGGTTAGAATGTAGCTCAAAATGAAAAGCCGTCAGTTGGGCGCGAAAACTCATTTTTTAAACATTTTTGAAGATTCTAGAATCAAACTTTTGAAAAAGCAGCCTACAATACATTGACTGTAAGTAATCAGTGCTAAAGATAATCATGTGCCCCGGAACCTCAGTGCCTTCGTTGTCAGTCCGTCCGCTGTTGTTTTTGCTGCAACTATTTACGAAGGCCTATATAGTCACAGGCAGGTGTGATGGGGTTCTGGGCTATATGTCGCACGAGTAGCTTCCCTCTCCGGTCGGCTTATGCTGTGAGCAGCGTCCAAGTATGCAGCACGCGTTCACAGTAGTAGCTGTTTCTTCGGATTAACTCTTGATATGACCAAAGCCAAATTGTTCGTTCGCACTGGCAGCTACTGGATCCGACCGAATTACACTGTCAACCCCATTGAGAGTGAATATTTGTGGAAAATTATGATAAATTCTTAATCGAAGTGTTGTTCGCTCGAAAGAACTTTGGTGATGGATGACAGCCTTATCGAAGAGGAATTGCGTCTAAAGGAAGAGGAGCTAAGGTTTATGAGGGCACAACCAGAATTTCGCAAGAGGTTGAGGGAAAGGTCTGATTCTCGTAAGACTGAGGAGCCGACAGAGAGGATGAGTGCAAACGTCCCCCCACCTGGCTCGTCATATAGACCTGCCCGCGTGTTCCAACTATTCGTGAGAAATTATGATGAACTCTCAATCAAAGTGTTCAAAAGAAACGTTATTAATTGTTTGCAATTCCTCTGAGTGACCATTCGATAGTAATATGAGCACTGTGAGAGGTAACTAATGTTCTTAACATTAAGTAGTCGCTGTCTGAGAGATCTACTTTCTAAAAGTTGCAGCCAGCTTTTTGTCGATTTGTTTCGGCGTGGTGTATGAATGTTGCGCCACCTCACTCAAATAAGACAAAGTAGTAGGTTAAACAAAGTTAAATTCCGAAAACTCGGCGAAACGTTAAGACATGTGGACCATTTCTTTACCGTCCTGTATGTGTCGAAGGTATGAACAGCCACTCGATAGTGTCACTTGCAACCATTTCTAAGGATAATATTTTTCCACCAACTTCCACGTGAAGCAAAGCAGAAGGGGGAAGGATGAATTTCACATACATGAGAAAGCTAGGAACGAAGCAACAGGTGTGTAACTGTCAAATATGCCAGTAAACTTGTTGAGATAAACTGCAAGCATCGCATGGTCATCAAGGTTTCATTTCGTCCATTATTGATCATGGGCGTCCGTTGATTCTTCAAGCTGTGCTCATTCCACTCTCAAGGTCCGTTGATATGCTTGATTAAGAGCAGTCAGCTCTGTAATGAGTTCCGAGGCCGTGAAGCAACCGATTAGGATCCATATGGAGGACAATCGAAAGGCGAGTTCCTTACTGATAGGATACTAAGGTAGAAGAAAATCATTGTGCACTAAGTAGAAGATAATGGCAAACACCAATATTGCACACACCAAATATACAAGTCCCGAGAATGTTGGTCCAAGTGAATGCGACGAAATGCAGCAGTTTCGTAACGATGGAGCGACCAAACACAACAAAGTAACAGGGCACATATAATGAGATTTTCAATCGTGGGTAGTGAGGAAGAAAAGACTACGCAAAGACAAGTTACCGCAAGTCAACAGTATCAAGATTTAGCAATAAACCAAGGTTAATGTACGCAAAAGAAATGATCTTCCGCGCGCTTAATTCAAACTTTCACGCTATAATGGCGAAAACACGCCACACCTTCAATCTCGTTCACGTGTCTTCCTCTTCGGCTTCTACTCCGGAAATCGATGCAGGTGGTGAGTATGAAAACACTCCAAATGAACAGATCGACTGTCCATTAGTGAAGACGCATCCAAATTACCCCCCGCAAATAAGTACTTTCCTCAAACATTCTTGTTCCAGGTACTTGTTTCGCGTGGTATGTGCTTGTGGTAACAGATGGGTGATACACGCTGTTTGCTGTGCCGTTCTTGCCTCGTGATCCGTTGTTGTGTTGTTGTGGCCCTTGTTTCCTATTTTCGTTGTTCTATTATCCCTTTTTTGAAGGTTCCACTCTAAACTTCACCCATTACTAGTAGATTGTTAACATACGTCTGCCTTACGAACTACAATTTCATTCTTTGCAAGGAAGGCTCACAATATGTACCACAAAGATTTCAAACGTAGGAAGAAGAATCGACGAGAAGGGAATGAATGTTGACAAGGGACGTGGTCATCGACTCCTCATACAATCAGCATGCAAACAACTCAGCGGCTACTTTAACACACTCGTTTCCTATATGCTGCAAAATTGAGCATCCTAAGGTTGGGGAGTCACGTATTTCATCTCGGAAATTGCGCTGAACGCATCCGAATAACCTCCATAAGTAGACGGCTGCCACTGGTGGGTTATTTTTGTGAAACTATCGAATGTTTTCCTCCTTGAGCTTTGGGAACGTTCCCGAAGTTTTTCAGTTCTCTTATTAAAGCCAATTATTTAAATCCAGTGAATTGTAAGTACTTCGCATGTAGTTTCAATTTTAATGTCGAAAAAATATTTCGAGAGAGTTTTGCTCCCGAAATGACCGTTTTCTCTTTTGAGCCAATTCCGAGGAAAACACGTAAAACTTAATGGTGGTGTGTTGAACGTTGACAAATTTGCCGGACGGGTTCCTGAGGAACATGCTCTTATGGGTACCATCAGTTCACAAATTTTCAAGCGATACTTACGACCAATAACGTTGAAGCAACAAGGAAAGTATGAGAATCCACCGAGAGAAAAGTCGAATAGAGAGAACAGAGTTACAGTCTGGAATAAAATTAGACTTGCTCACTAGAGTGAAACATGTTCAGATTTCGTTCAAGGTATGACCCACAAACATGATGTTTAAACCAATAACTGATTCCAAGGTTTTCGAACAAGGTAACGAAGATCCTGTCAGACAGTCTGTTTAAACAATTTCAAATGTGAGCGCTGAATCATTGTGCCACCACCTAGTTTAGTTGCCCTGAAGATAAATCGATGGGGATATGAGAAAATAGGAAACCCCGATATCTGACCGAGCATGTGAATTTGTCTCGGGTTTCGTAAATGAAACTCACTCGCCCAAAAGTTTTCAGTCACAAAATTCGACACTTTAAACTTGTTTCTCCAGTTGAATTCATTCATAACAACGTTCTGTGCAACCATGCTTTATTCGAATTCTAAGTCGTGTCCGGAAGATATACGTGTGAAGGGAGCACCACCCAGTACCGCATTCCTAATGCGTATTTTCAAGCCTCGCGCGCATGTTTCACGGGTGAATAATACAGACCACTACTAGCATTGAAATTGGATCACATTGATTTTTGGCTGTAGAAAGGGAATGATGCTGGCAAACGGGGTGTCTCACTTGATGGGGTGAAAGGTTTGAACGATGTTTCAACATTTTTTGCTGGAAGTAATAACTGATGATGGGAGTTCGTGAATGGAATGCGTAACATGTACGAGATGATTTTGGCGGGCTGGAAGGGCAGAGTTTGACTGACTGGAGACCAGTTTTTTAATTCACTGCACCTAGAGGACAGCAAACGCTGAAGAGACATCGACAATGAGTCAAGTAGTTACGGGTCGTAATCTTCTAACTGATAACGTGGGAAAATGTGGAGGGTAAACTGGCATCCACTTTGTGAAGCTCTGCTTTACTGTGTCTTCATACACCAAAAGGACACTCCTCAAAGTCGGTTCTTTCACTGCAACTGATGACGTAACCCACCCGAAACTCGATCATCGACAGACCAAACACGGCTCACTGACAATCACAGGATTGCTCCTGAATGACACTGAACCAATGAACGCTGTTGTAGTTTTGATCTCTGCAGTCTCACTGTTCACATCAATAGTCAACAACCACGCTGTTGTGAAAAAGTGACGGCCTGCCGTAAGCTTTCTGCGACTGTACTGCACATGTATTTTCACTAGCCTCAGCCACCTTGCCGCTCCAGCCCTGAAGTGTATGCATTCAGGAAGAGGAAGTAAGTAGTCACATACGGAACACACCGAGCAAAGACGTCAGCAAGTAAGCTAGCTACCCACAAAGATCACCTGACTCTGCGGAAAAGTTCAAAGGGAAACACCGCTTTTGCGTTGGTTCCAGAAGACTGAGTGAAGCAGCACAGAACAAGTGTGCCGATAACGTTCGTCTCGAATATTTTGAATACGTTGCAAAAGGCGTCTTCCTGAGAGGTGCCGGGTTCACGCTGTAACTTCCAGCCGTGGATCATGATTAAACTCCATTCACAGCAGGCGACGGAAAAGCACCCGAAGCTCACACTGTTTGGCCTATCTCAGATGGCGTTCAACTTTCGGCCGTTTGTTATTCAACTGGTAAAAAGGCTGTACATACGGAGAATTTATTGAGACGACACCTTCGTATACAGTGGCGCAGACGCGAACGACGCTGCACGCTTAGATGCTGTTCTAAATTGAATCTGGCGATCTGGACCTTAGATTAATCCAGTAAGTTACGACCAAGGAGGTTATCAGTGGTTTTACCGACACAAAATATAAACAAGTTGAAATTTCTTGGTAAGGCGAAGTACCACAGTCGGTTCGTGGAAATTTCATTTCGTGACATTAATGGTGTACGGGAGTGTCTGAAAGGACAAATCAAATAAATGCAGGATTATTCCCAAAGTTCGCTAAATGATAGAGGCGAGCAACGACTTTTGCTGACATTTCCTAATACACGTGGATTGCTAGTATTACGTACCTATGATCTGCATTGCAGCAGCGTTGAAAGAGAATGGGGAACAGTCCACGTGTCAGCCGCTCTCTCCCGCTGTCTTGACATACCTCTGAGCAGCAGTTGATATCACCAAACCTCGAGCTTCTGAAGATGCGCAGGCGGCATTTATTGGAAAACCATCTCATAACCTTTTGCAAAAAGCAGGCACACTTAAAGGCTTCCACTCGCGCTATACCTTAGTGCTTTCTTCCGTTTTTTCAAATCTTTGCTTCCTCAGCGTGATGATTTCTGTTATGATGGTTCACATAGTAACGAGTGATCGACGATTCAATAAACTCTGATCCAGGAGATCGGGTCAACGGGACCGTCTTCTGAATCAGAAAGTTGTCGGAAAGGGCGGTCATAGAGATTCCAATTCAGACAATGCTGCTGAAAAATTGCAGCAAAGATTTACCCTCACAGTGAATATTAATTAGCCGGATACACAAATTATGCAGCAGAGAAGAAATGCAAAATTGCGCAACCAATGATGTAACAGGCATGCTGGACGTTCCGGTTTCGTACAATATTCACGCACGCAAACTCACTTTGTGCGACGTGAAGACCCAAGTAAGGATTCCAACGGGAGTCTTGTGATGGGAGAAAACAAATGTAAACGTGGATCAAAGGCCTGGTAAGATATGCACACCGCTTACAAAAATGACGTCAACGACGCAGCAGCACGCCGTGTTGCAATAACGAATCCGCATATCACCACCGGCTAACAAGGCACCAGCTTATCAAAACGGTTGATTTCAGATAAGGCTAAGAGCACGTCCGAAAATACCAAGAGATAGTTTCGCTGGATAGGGATCGATACCTACGGAAAGAAAGAAAACAAGTCATGCGCAGTCATGGAACGTGGTTCACCATCACTGCTTATTACGCACAGCAAAAACAAACAACGGTGAATCTACGAACGGCTCCTACAACCCAATTAGACTTGTCTCAGCAACCCCAACTTTCCTCATCATACAAAGCAAAAGGCGGCGAACATAAAAACGAGCCTTCTGATTTGATGTATTTATTGCACTACATAACTTCCAAACATTGTTCATGTTGACGGTGGTACAGTATTCCTGTAAGCACTTCGACAATAGGTCCATTTTAGACAAAATACTGACCGAACTTACTTCACCATTCAATTTTAGTCATGCAAAGGCAGGGAAAATGACAGATATGATGACATCCGAATTCAGTCAATTCACTGATTCGAAACATAGGTTAACTCAGTATGGAGTACATCACATCAATGTAACAGTCAGCATTTTCGTTGTTCAAAGCAAACCAGCATTAAAGAGATGAGTGTGCTGTCCACTGGTGTGGTGTATCAGCGTCGAGACGAGTTGGAATCGATCGGTGTGGAGCAAAAGAAGATTCTCACATTTCCACGAATCACTGAAATACATATTCCGGGACAAATATGTCGAGTTCTTCGAGTTTGATCGTTTTGTTGTGATGTGGGAAATCGGCTGTACTAGCTGAATTCGCACCCTTGTCAATTCAACTGTTTTGCTTTTTCCACACCAGAAACATCATGTTAGTCATCGCAATTAATCTTGCGTTGTGTAGGTTCTGCTGTAGTCGTTTTCATAGTGGTGTGTATTCCTCTACTTTGCGGGAACGCCCGAACTCGCGTAGTCTGGGAGACATGCATGAACTTGTAACTCCCGACCATATTGCGTTTGCACTGAATTTCGCACCAAATACCAAAGTGAATCCCAATGAAAGCTATATCATCACGTTAGTGGGTTAGTTGTCAACACGAAATATATGTTTAATCCGGCCCCCCGACGGTCGACGAAATGTCGCCCCTAAAGGTGATTGCGCATTATGTTACTACTGGGCTATTTCTACCTAATGTCCATATTGAATCGTTCGCTAACGATTCAAGTTCACACCGAGTTACGCGTAATCCGTTCATCCGGTAAATGCCTCTCAATATTCAACGACAGAGATAATCTATCCTCGGAACGGTTAATGAGAAGGCCCTCGTAATAACTGGATTTAATGGGTACTAATTGAATCAATGTACAAGACAATTCTCCCACCTCGAATGTGAAAATCCTCAGAAATCAAAGAAAGAAAGTGCCCGCACAACAAATTGACAACCAGGCACCGATCAACAATGGTAGACGATAAAACGGGTTGAGCTCACTCAAACAAATGGTCATTGGTTTGGTCAGAGCAAAACCACTGTTCGTGCATCGAGAAACGACGGGAATCATAAGTTACTCAAGAAAAAATATGGGAGAAAAATGTCTAATTTTGGCATTTAGAAGTTTACAGGGCTCTGACTAAATTGGGGTAAGGAAAACGGTCGAAGTAGGTGGTGTAAGAACAAGGATGAGCAATGTATATCATTTGGGGATGAGAGCAAAGCGTAGGGTCACCTTTCAACATCAAGTAAACCTCAGCAATATCAAAATAACGCAACAAACCTTGACAAAATCAACAGTCCATATGGGTAAATTGTCCCAGTCCGTCATCGACAACCTGTGGGCTGTCTGGTCTCTCGTCTACTGATTATGTCTGAGTACAAACTATTGTATATACGCATACCGGCGTTCAATTATCCCACGGAAAGTGACCCGATTTCGTGGTCAATATTACCTCACCAATGCCATTGAGTCTCATTTTTAGCCTTTCGGCCGCGATAATTTAATCATCATATTTTGAATAATTACGATAGATGTGTTTCCCGTCAATGCTGTCCACAACCTAACTACACTGGACATGGCAGCTAACAGTGTAAACACACACTGCATACGTAAGCGTTGTTCGCAAATTAGATCAGCGCATAGCTTAATTCGCGCAAAAGTGACCAAATCACACTCGTTCCGACTGATTTCTACCAGAAATACTGACAGGGAGACAGATTAAACATATATATTCCATGTTGATAACTAACTCACTAACGTGATTCACTTTGGTATTTGGTGCGAAATTCAGTGCAAACGCAATATGGTCGGGAGTTACAAGTTCATGCATGTCTCCCAGACTACGCGAGTTCGGGCGTTCCCGCAAAGTAGAGGAATACACACCACTATGAAAACGACTACAGCAGAACCTACACAACGCAAGATTAATTGCGATGACTAACATGATGTTTCTGGTGTGGAAAAAGCAAAACAGTTGAATTGACAAGGGTGCGAATTCAGCTAGTACAGCCGATTTCCCACATCACAACAAAACGATCAAACTCGAAGAACTCGACATATTTGTCCCGGAATATGTATTTCAGTGATTCGTGGAAATGTGAGAATCTTCTTTTGCTCCACACCGATCGATTCCAACTGGTCGTGACGTTGAAACATCACATCAGTTAGCTACACACTCACCCCTGTTAATCTTTCGTCTCCTCTGATATTTCCTCGCTTCCTAACACATTTTCTTCAATGCTGTATGCTTAATGAATTGGTAATCGCTACTTCTTATGTCCAGACAATTAGAACGCAACTCATAGTATATTTTCGTGTTCGCACGTCTATCTCTCCTGCTTTTTTCCAGCCATCAACACTGCATTTATGTTTCAATTCTGTTGTCACCTGAACTCGATAGTGTAAATGAATTTGATGGTCCAAAATCTTTTCAAGTTACACACGATATATACCAGTCCATTAGCGCGTCTGCCAATTTTATATATTCCAATACACCTCCTATACCTGTGCCTCAATATATCAGGTGAAATTTCCTGGGACCATATGTGAAACTCAGTAGTCACCTACTCGGCACGTCCAATTCATAGACTTGCACGACCAACAGGAGGGAGCCAACTCTGAGGTAAAATTCCGACAGACAAATATCTGTATAATAATAATGGTGTATTTCCCGACGCATTTATGAGAAGCACCTTCAGGTGAGCGTGATCAACATACAGACTTTTAAGCCAAATACATATATGAACAACACAATTTTGAATCGTACAATTAGTCAGATATGTGAATAGAGCAACAAAACATGTATTATATGAAGGAAAATTCAACGTTCGGAAGAAAATTTTGAGGTACATACTACTGCGACGACAGTAATTAGGATCCGAAAAATTCAACAAAATAGCTCATTTGTTACGTCAACTGGGATTCCACAAGGTGATCACTGGCCCAATGCTCAAGGTCGTGCCATAAAGGGGTGGTTGGAAGATGGAGTGGATCTACTGTCGAAGAATTTCATCATTATTTCATGCAGATAGTCCCCGGAAAATGTGCAGGAAATTTTCCCGTGATGTGGGCGAGGTGAAAACGCATATACTTCCGCGGGGAACGCATGGACCTCTCGACCGGACGTCATTCTTAGCTCAAATTCCTAAGAGTTTCGAGTAGCTCGCGATATGCTTAACCATTACGGAGTTTTGAGTGTCCGGGTGGGGTGAGATGTTTTCTTGCGCAGGATTTATCAGTGAAACCAAGAATGGAGAGCGGAATCATGCAATAAACGGGGTGACGTGAAACTGACTATGTGATCTATGACAAACAATGAAACATGTAATGTTCGAGTACAACCTTTTATGTAACGTTAATAGCATTGTGTTGACTGATGTATTATATAGCACATGCAAACACCTGCTATTGAATAACGCGAAAGGAGATCGATTATAAGCTATTCCTAGTGTACGATTATTGCCAAATTTAGATGTCAATTATCTTTGCACACACTGTATATAGAATGAGAAAAATGTTTGACAATACCGAGAGGTTGCCGGGTGGTCCATCAGGAGAGAAAAAATGAAGAGTTGCGCCGCAAGGTTATTAAGTAGTCATGAGACGAGCAGGTAGAGATCTTTCAAACAATTTTAGCATACCCAACATTTGTATGATGGGTTGCAAAATGATCACAAGTTATCAATGAGTACGGAGTAAGGGCGTACCAGGATGATTGGGTTATTACTAACTGACATGTGTATAGTGATGTCTATACGTGTTGACCATAGACATGTTTTCTTGCTCGCTTGCAAGTCTGAAAGTACAAGATCTATCCTGAACTTGACAGCCTTGATCAGTTTGAGGGGTGCGTGACGTAGCATCACGCAGCACAGAGGTCCGTTTTCAAAGAGAACGTCCTCAGACAGGTAGAGCTTGAAAAGGGACATGACGTTTGTTATTGTTAGGAAAGTTTATGAGCTTCGTTTGAATTGCTTTGTATTCATACTGGCTCTGATTGCATAAGGGATTTTGCTCCAAATGTAGGAATATTTTGCTGGGAAACAATTTGGACATAGTTTTCCCGGGATTTGAGAGATGCCAAGGTGAAGTCCTTGTTTCTGAGGTTATACTTGACCTGTGTTGTAAGGAAGTTGGGTAGCTCATGGTGGATTTATTGCCACATAGCAGATTGTACATGAGTGCAGGGTTAAATTTGAGCCGCCGTGACAAAAGAGAATTGAGTGCGAGCGTTCGGTAGCGTTCTGTGTAGCTCAGAGAATATGGATAACCCAATAAGCTTTTCGTGAGTATACGTTAGAGGCCTTCCAGAATTAGCCTACCACATCTGCGCAGGTGGCCATATATGAACGTGCAGTAGTCGAACTGGGGGCGTACACAGTTTATAAAGATGTAACCGTGCAGCAGGTAGGAAGAATGAGCGCTTAATGTAACCTATCGTCCGTCTGGTTTTAGCGACTAGAAAAGATATGTTCTGCGACGTTGAATGAATTTGAGTAACGCAAACTCAGGTCACGTACTGAGTTAGTGATTGATATGCTGTGACCGTCCAGCTTCAAAATGCCGTCTGGTACGTGACAATCATGCACAACGATAGTGGATATATTGGCCGGATGCTTAATCAGCCAAGTTTGACACCAAGTCTTTAATGACATGAGGTCCTTCTGTATATTTCCTAAACATGGATTTAGGTTGCCATGAAGAAAAACTGTGAACAAGTTCGATATCATCAGCGAATAGGAATAGTTTGCCATGCTTGATAACCTGACATATATCGTTTATATATATAAGAAAGAGTAACGGTCCCAGAACACTTCGTTGTATCACCCCACTAGTAACTGCCCTGTGCGTTGAGCTATCGTCTCCTATTTTCACTGTTTGTGTGCGGCCTGCAAGGTACACAGAAGGCCAGTCGAGCAGTGGATGCTATTTTGAGCGGAAGACGCTTATGAGACACACGATCGAAATCCTTCGCCATGTTCAACGGTATAGTGATAATCGCCTCACCGGCGTCAGTAGATTCTGTCACATGGTCAAGAAATTCTAGCTGACATGTCATGTAAGGACGCTTGTTGAGAAACCCATGCTGGGAGTGGTCTATAAGGTTTCGTGATAATAAGGATTTGATCATGCGACATTTTACTATCCTTTCCAACACCTTAGAACAAATTGAAGTATGGTCAACGGGACGATAATTGTTCATGTCATGTCACGAGCCACTTTTATAGCTTGGCTCAATTGTAGATTCTTCCACTGAAGATGGACGGAACCTGATGTTAGAGAACGTGTATGAATATCAAGCAGAAGTATGGGGATACTTTTTCCTCCGTATTTTAAGCAACGAGGTTAAATGCCATCAGGGCCTGATAAATAAGAAGGTTTGACTATAGCTAACTGAGAGCGTATGAGCCCAGCATCAACAGGAACGTACTTGTACTTACAGTAAAAGGTGGGTGCAGTATGTAAATAAATAAATAAATAATATGTATTTCCCAACGCATATGTGAGAAGCACGCTTGGTTATGCGCAATCACTGTGGATATTTGCAAACCATACATAAACGAATAAATAAACAGTAGCACAAACGTGAAGTTTCTTGCAAGAATTACGTGGTCAAAGAGGAAACGACCGTAGTTTATGGAACTTTCACGCACGCAACAGAGAAATAGGTAGTTCGCTCATTTCACCGATTCAGTCTCAAAAAAATGGGATGTTACACTAATTCACTGTTTATAAGGTTGTGGGATGAGCGATTTTTCAAATATTTCGAAGTCACTCCGGGAGGGTGTCCAAACGCACATTCGGAATTTTTTGCTGTTGGGGAATAAAACTGGCGTCCGGAAATTGTCAAGATAGATCGGCTTTGGCGAGGCATGGCGGAAAATCACATATCAAGCGAAGAAATGGGCAGATTTCAACGCAGGATTTCGCCGATTGCTCGAAAACGTCACAAAGTTGAACATCTCGTGAACCGTTCAGCTTAGACGAAGTTC